>JABUQX010039052.1:47500-69818 GCA_015478945.1 Trachelipus rathkii
ACAGTGTATTCCAGGAGAAGTTTAATGAATATAACGATGTAGTAGAATTCCATGAAGGGATATATGATATTAAATCACTGGAGAATGTACAAGGTCATAAAGTTATAGTTCTGGATGACATGCTACACAAGTTAAACGAAGATATAGCTGAGACGTTTACGGTGTATTCACATCATTTAAATATATCTGTATTTTTCATTACACAGAACATTTTTCATCAAAGCAAGCACATGAGGACTGTTTCTTTAAACACACAATATCTGATTCTGTTTGGACAAAGAAGAGATATGAGCCAGGTTAATATTTTAGGTTCGCAGATGTTCCCCTTAGCTAGAAAAGAGTTCTTGTAAGTATATAAAGAAGTTACATCGATTCCATACGGATACTTACTGTGTGAACTTCATCCTAGGAACACGTATAGAGTTCTGCTCCGTACCAACTTTCTCCCGTATGAGATAGAAACTGTATACATTCCTGAATAATGAGTAGTTTAGTTGTAAAGTATTTACCTCTTATAAAAAGATTTAAAAAGGTGAAACCAGGCGAAAAGCGTAAAATAATCTGTGATGATGAGAAGTTCGTCCAGTGTGTATGCGAACTCTGCTTGAATCTTATAAAGGGTAATGTTCCTTTAAACACGCCTCAGAAGGTAAAGCTACGCCGACATAGAAGCACCATTAAAAAACTCTCCCGTAACATAAAGCATCTGAAAAATAAAAAGAAGGTGTTGCAGAAGGGTGGTTGTGTATTCCTACCTTTACTTTTCTCAGTCGTTGCGCCTTTGATTACCAAGTAGATATCTTCATAATGAAGAAGGTCGCTGTACTTCCGTATAACGAATATGAGAAAATGAAGTGTAATACTACTTCATCATTGCAAAACCCCCATACTCAGCCTGTACAGTCACAGCCATACGCACTGCCGTCCTCACTACAAATTCCACCTCACAATCATCATCATTTCTTTCGAGAGAATCAACAACCGTTGATTGCTGCACAGTCTCATCAGCGAACTCTACCTTACAGCTTATTCGACCCTAAAGTTGAGCAGATAAACAACTACGAGAAAGAGGTGTATCGGATATTAAATTCAGACATTAACATCCATGAGAAGCGTATCTAATACCAGGATGCCATGCAGAAATAATTAAGCCCCAAGGATTTGCATCTAAAGGCTACACTAAAAAAGACTGCCGTTCAGGAATCAAATTTGCCACCAGAAGTAAAACCTGAGATGAAGAACGAAGACAGCTTAAGAAATATCCTGGAGGTGTGTCTGCCTAACAGGGCTCGCAAATCAGGGCTAACTCTCTATAATATTTTAAAAGAACAGATAACGTGGAATGAGCTAGGCCAAATCATTATTGATGACGAGGTAGTTAAAGGGTCAAACATTGTGGATTTAATAGCTGATCTTTCACGCGATTGGAAGAAGGGGGCTGTAACTGGATGGCCAACTATCAAACAAGAGCTTCAGACTATAAATTTTCCCCGCTCTTTAATCTTGAACACACGCAGATTAGCAGACTTGGATAATATTCCTAAGACACCGAGACCCGATTCTAGTCCTTCAGGCTCGTCCTACGCTTCAGATAAATTCAAACGGGTGGTTAAAGGAAGAATAAGAAAAACGCCGTACCCCAATCTTAAATGGATTAATTCATAGTTACGCGGAGTTATTATTAATATTATTATTTATTATTTCATATATAATTATTATATACTAATTTAATATAATATATATTTTAATTCTATATATATATATATATTATACATATATACTATATATATATATATATATATATATATATATATATATATATATATAGTTTGTACATACATTCTTTTTACCATTTCACATACTTTTATTTTAATATACTGTGTTTTAATATTTCCTTTAGCATATATATATATATATATATATATAATATATTTATATATTATATATATATATATATATATATATATATATATATATATATATATATATATATATATATATATATGTTTTTACTTATGTCAGTATCCAACATGGAGGCAAAGGAGTTGGTTGATAAGTATTATTACGATGTGAAGGAGCCTAATAGTTATGGCGGATTCGCAAGGTTTGCCTCGAGGTTTCCGGGCATTGAGAAAAAGAGCTGAAAACATATTTAGAGGGTGAGGAGGCTTTTACTTTACATAAACCTGTTCGCAGAAAATTTCCTACCCGAAAGACCATAGCCCACCATTTAGATAATGTAATACAATCGCACAATGATGGGTATCAATACATACTTTTTACCATTGATGTGTATTCTAGATATTTATGGTTAAAACCTTTAAAAGATAAAAAGTCAGTTACTGTAACTGAAGCATTGAGAGAAATTATAGAGGGTGACAGGCGCTGGCCGAGGATGCTGTGGACGGACCAAGGGGCTGAATTTCTAGGTAGAGAATTTCAAGAATTAGTTAAAGAGTTTGACATGGGGTATTACAATACATTCTCAGTAAATAAAGCAGCTATAGTTGAAAGAATACAACGCACTATCAAGGAGAAAATGCATCGCTACTTCACCCGTATGAATACATTTAAGTATATTGACATAATACAAGACCTTGCTTTTTCTTATAATAGATCATTTCACAGAACTATAAAATCTACCCCTATAGAAATGTTGAAAATAAAGTCTGCGATCATGCATCAATCACAACGTAGGGTCGGTGAAATTAAGGATAATTCAGGTGTATGATTAGGCGATTATGTACGAGTTTCCAAAGAGGCTGAAAGGTTTAGGAAAGGCTATGAATCAGGATGGTCTACAGAGGTTTTCAAAGTTCACAATATTCGAGACTTCCCCCATGACGGTTTAAAATTATATTACTTGGAGGATTTAGAGGGTGAAAAGATAAAAGGAGGTTTTTATAAACAGGAAATACAAAAAATAAGCTTCAATCCTGAAAGTAACGTGTATAAAATTAAAAAGATATTAGGCTCGAAAGGAAAGGACCAAAATAAACAGTACTTGGTTAAATGGGTGGGATACCCTGCTAAGTTTAACTCCTATATAAAATCAAGTGAAATTAAGAATCATTAATCAGTATTCATTGTAACCATGGCGAGTACAGACCACTTCTATTTAACTCTGCCTTCATCGGCATCGATGAATCTACATCCTGATAATAAACTCTCAGACTTCACGACAGAGTTACTGAACCCTATTGACATTGAAAGAGACGTTTATGAAGTAGGGTTGTGTGAAGTGATATTAAATACAGATGTAGAAAATGTACCGCATAATCTTTACTGGATGAATGTTTACAGAAGTGTAGACTGTGTTGAAACTATACTGAATGGGAAGAACACAGGTGATCTGAACCGCATTACTATGGGTACAAAAGAATACTTTTATGAAAGAATTGTATTGAGGAAATCCTATTTTAAGTCAGTACCTGCAATGTTCAGTTATTTAAATACGCTTTTAGCGACTAGTAATATGTGTAGAGATCTAATTTACAACACAGATATTCATCCCTCTGATGATGAAGTATTAATTACTTTGAGATCAACGGCCGGCATTAACCTTAGAGATATCGATGTGTTTTTCCTCAGGAGATCGTCATGGCAACGAAAGCACGTCCATGAACGTAAAGGATGGCTAGATATCCTACATGATGTCCCTACTATGCTGAAAAGGGTTATGAAGTCAGTAGAAAACGAACATGTAACCAAGGAAGAACTAATCGACGAGCAAGACCGGGTATTACATTATACTTGTATTACCTCCGAGATGTTCAAACACCCTGGGATGGCTTATTTTTACACTGATATAGTGGATCATCAATATGTAGAGGGCATTACAGCTCCTCTGTTAAGAGTAGTTTATTTTCCTCAAGAGAGCAAGGTAATAACATTCCCAAATGTACACTATCTCACACTGAACAGATCATTGATCGGTTCTATAAGAGTACATATAAAGGACGTGGAAGGATGGCCATACCCATTTACAAGTGGTACATTGATGTGTAAAGTCCACATTAGAAAGAAGCATCCGCTTCAACTATAACATGATGGAGGATTTTTTAAACAGAATTGAAAATCTCATCTATATGTTACTGGAGTTCATTCAAGAAATAGACGCCTCTGCAACTAACTACTCTTGGAATGAATCCTGCTTTGACTCCGGGGATGCCTTGGTCACTGCTGAAAAGGTGGGGGCCGTAATCACCGATGGGATGAGCAGGTTCATTCCATCTTCAACTAAATCTTTTTCTCCCCAAAATCCATGGTTCGATGGAGCTTGTTCTCGCGCCATTAAGGAGAGAGACATTGCGTATCGGGCATGGAAAAACTCTCATTCTCCTATTACTCTTACTAATTTTCATTCTGCTCGGAATCGTTGCAGGGATACTATTCGACAGGCTAAGGGCACTTTCACTAAAAGAAGGTGCGACAACCTGCTTGGTTCTCCTACAGATAAAAATTTCTGGCCCCTTGCCAAAAACATCTCTAACAACTTTTGTAAATCTGCCTTTCCTCCCCTTATTCGCTCTGACGGTTCTGCTGCTAACTCTCCTTCTGAAAAGGCCAATCTCTTCGGCCTCCTTTTTTCATCTAGTTCTACCCTGGACGATTCTGCAATTCCTCCCCACTATTCCTTCTCCTCTCAGGTTTTCCATGTCTTTACCTGTGATTACACATGAACGTGTTCAGGGATCCTGGGATCTATGAACGATCAGGAAGGCTAGTGTCCCGCGATGGCATTCCTCCCAGTGATTTGAGGGAGTGTGCTTCGGAGCATGGGCTGTCCTCGTTCAACTCTACTTCTTATGCCTTAATACTAATACTTTTCTCAGTGCTGGAAGCGCCACATGCTCCAAGCCAATCCCAAAAAAAAAGGTAGCCGCTCTGATCTTCAAACTATCTCCCTATATCTCACTTGTATTCTATCTAAATCTTTGAAACTCTTCTTAAGTCTCATTTCTGGATCATCTGGAGTCTCATTCCCTTCTTTCAGATCATCAGTATGGCTTTTCGTCGTTCGAGGTCAACTGGTGACATTCTTTCCTATCTAATTGATTTATGGTCTTCTGCCCTTAGGGACGATGGGGAGTCTTGCGTGGTGGCGCTTGACATATCCAAAGCTTTTGACGGGTTTGGCACGCGTCACTGCTCTCTAAGCTACCTCTTGGGTTTCCTCCTTCTCTTTTGCTTACTTATGTTAGTTTTTTCTCCGATCGCTCTATATCAGCACTCGTTGAATGAGCGACCTCTTCCTCCTTTCCTGTTAATTGTGGTGTTCCGCAAGGTTCCGCTCTATCTCCAACTTTATTCCTACTTTTCGATCAACATTCCTCAGCGTACTTCCAACTCTGTCACTTCTTATGCCGATGACTTGCAACCTCCACTCTTCTACTCACTTCAAATCTGTCCCTTCCTTTGCTTCTAGAGTTGCCTCTCGTCTTCATCTTTCCGATTCTATCCTTGTCGACCTGGATGGGATTTCACTGGGGGTCAACGCAACCTTGTAAAATTCAACTCTTTTTAAAAACTCAACTTCTCTTCATCTCCCTCTAAAACACCTCCCAACTTCCTATTTCCTTCGACGGCTCTAACGCTTCCAGTGAATAACATAAACATTCTTGGATTAAACCTAAACAATAAATTGTCTTGGAAACCTTTTATATCAAGGTTGCTAACGGTGGCCTCAAAGAACTGAGAGATTCTTGCAGGTTGCGGAATACTTTTCCTCTTCACAGCTGCTCCAGTATACAAGAGCCTATTCGCCTTTTGTTGGAAGTACTGTTCTTCACATTTGAGGGGGCTCCGGCCCACCCTTCTATTGGATAGGGTTGAGTCTAAAGCTAAGAAACTAATAAATGTCCCCTTCCGTTCAAACTCTCTTGACCCTCTATCTCTGCGACGTGACGTTGGCGCACTATCTCTTTTCTAAGGTACTACAGCGGTAGATGCTCAGGGGAGTTGCCCTCGCATTCCACCTCCTTTGCGTCGCCCTCGCAATACAAGGGGTGCCATGCTCTCGCATGAATTTTGCGTGAGTATTGAGAACCCCAGACTTGTTCGTTGTGGTGCCTCTTTCTTTCCAGCAACTTCTGTTCTGTGGAACTCCTTGCCATCTTCTGTTTTTCCAACTGTATTTAATCTTCCTCTCTTTAAAGCCCACGTCTCCGCTCACCTGAGAGATTTGCCTTAGGCTGGGGATTGGGTGGGGTTTTCCTTGTTTTATTTTCTGCCCCCTCCTTGAAAAGGGCTTGGCCCGTGAGTGGTGGTTAAATGTAAAAAAAAAAAAAAAAAAAAAAAAAAATAAGGGACATAAGCAACTGTATTTTTTCATTCATTGATACACTCTTGCAGTGTAAAGACAGTATAGGAAAGAAGCTCCAACTACAACAGTAATAAAAATGGAAAGAGTATTCGTGGGGTCGAAATTACAAAGGGAATACGGCCTTGGAGGATTTTTCACTAAGTTATTGCGAAGCGCTATACCCGTATTTAGAAGAGGTGGCGAATATCAAGGTAAAAAAGCTATAAGAACAGGTCTGCACACTATGCAAGATATAGCGACAGGCGCCAATCCTCGTGCATCATTAAAAAGACGGATTGCTGAGGTTTCTGACGAGATGCTCGATGACGTTAAACGCAAAATAAGACGTAAAATGGCATGTCAGGGCAGAGCTAAATTTAAAGGACGCAAGAATGTCACAAACAGGAAAAAGCTTAAGACTAAGAGAGCTCTTATGAAGAAAGGCCATAAGAAAATCACAACCCGGAAAAATCCTAAGGCTAAAAGGCACAGGGCTACAAAAGGTATTGATGTATTTAGCATTTAACTACTTTCTGGTATCTTTAACGACATCTTGCGGATACCATGTATATAAGGGGGATTTTTTGTAAGCTTTTATTCATTATTATTATCCCAGCACCCCACCGACAAGATACATTTCCTTCATCCTACCAGTCCAGACTGCTGCAAGAGCGAATTGGATCTCTTCTCGATGAGCCCTACTCAGATTAGCGTGAGCGACACCAACTTCATCAGCATTAATCCAACTCACTCGATCACCAGCACGACGTCCTTTAGAGGTTCAATATTCCAGGCACCTCAGACCAGTTTCTTAGATTCATGAATGTATTTCTATATTTTAAAAACGAAATTGACAAAGCCTGATGGCACAGATCTTCCTTTGGTGACGATCACATAGTGTATGCAGAGTCCAACTTCCTATATACTTGTTTTAACCAGATCGATGTTTATCTCAATGAAACTTCACTTGGCGCTTCAGCAGCTAGCTATCCTTATAGAAGCTACATAGAACATCTACTGAATTTTTCTGATGATGCTAAACAATCTCATCTTCAATCATGCGGTTTTTACAGCTTCAAAGATGAGTCTTCACATGTAGATAAAGCGGCAAAAGTCATAAATAACACTTATGAATTCTACGGCCATTTAAATGGCGATATCTTCTCTCAGGAAAGACATATTCTTCCATCTGTAGATGCTAGAATCCGTTTAACCCGGTCAAGTCACGAAATTTCGCACTTAAAATAAAAAGTAAACCTACTGCTAACACTGCATGTCCAGAAACCTGTTTTTCAAACTGCAAGAAGCTTTTCTCTATGTTAGAAAGTTGAAATTATTTCCAGGCATTTGGAAATTGAGAAATCGCTTTTAACCACCACAGCAAAGTATCCAATCAGAAGAGTAGAAACCAAAGTATTTAACTTTACTCACGGTTTATCAAGCATCAGCATCCCAAACATTGTTAACGGGAATCTACCACAAAAAGTAATATTCGGTATGATCAGTCATTCATCGTTCATAGGTCAATATGAACGTTCACCCTTTAAATTTGAACCTTTTGATGTAAGGAGTGTCAGTTTACATGTAAACGGGACCCCTTACGGTCGTCCTTATGAACTACAGCTTGACAATAACCAAACTTTATGTACAAGACCTTTTTATGATTTAATTGCGGGATAGTGTACGGGATGAATCTTTGAAGAATACGCAAAGATAGTAATTTGTATGCGTTTGACCTCAGTCCATAGCTATCACCATAACCTCCGTCATTTAAACATTCTGAGAAAGGGAACATTAGGACTCAATCTCTCATTTAGCGGTAGTCTACAATCATCCATTACTGTTATCGTTTATCTGGAGCACCCTCAACTTATTGAAATTGATCGAGCCCGTAATGTGCTTTTGAATTATTAATGATGAATGAAGAAGAAATAAAAGCTATGTTTAAAAACGAACCTCGATTTTTAGGCGTGTTTGCTATTAATGAAGTAGATTCTGTGAGGCTGAAGAAGGATAGTGGATTCGTATTCAACACATCACCTCGAGATGTAACATCGGGGGGACACTGGATTTCCATCTAAAAGGAGAAGAATGGAGATGTGTACCTGATTGATTCTTTGGAATTAAATTTATTTTGGATAATCAATATATCATTTCATTTTTAAAATAATAATGTAAATTATATAAAAACTTTGTCTCGTGCTGTTCAACCATCATACTCTATTATACGGGTTATGTGTTATTTCATTAAATGTTTTTAAACAATGTCTGCTTCGATGAATTTGTAAAATATTTTCGATGCTAAAAATTTATATGTCAATGATTATTTAGTTTCCAACTTAAATGCTTTAAAATAAAAACATATTTTACTAACCTTTAAATATAGTATATATATATATATATATATATATTATATATATAATATATATATATTATATATAATATATATATATATATATGATATATCAGAAATAGTTGGGTCTAAATGGTAAGGTTCATGAAAATTCACGCTTATGACGTCACTAGTTTAAAGGTAAGGGGCTACACTGTAACTGATGGGGGTTTCAGTAGCAGCCTGGAAGGTGTAGCGTTAACAACTCTTGTCATTGTAGTACATTTTAAAAAAGTTACAGCTATGGGAGTTATAACATATATTCAGAAGTGGTGGTTCATTTTAAAATCTTGGTTTATATGTGTTAATCACTCATCGGATTTTTCAGCTAGACATCCTTACACAGCCCGTCCCGTGATCCCTCCAAATTGCGTTTTGTATGTGTATCAGATGATGTACATGGTCATAGAATGCGAGCTACAGCTGCAGCGAAGGAGGGAGGTGAAACTGTGCACTTCGATGTATCATAAAAGTATAATAGCGGTGTTCCCATACTAGATGGTCATATAGAGAAAATCAACGAGCTAAATAGCATGATTAAAACATATACAGTTAACGTAGAACGATTTAAAATGCAAGTCCCTCTACCCCTCCATCTAAAAATTTCATCTAAATTACGTCTTTTAGCCGACCAAGATCTTGAGGAGTGTGCAAAAAGGAGCCTGGTTAATTATATAATAACACTCATAAGAAATGAAGTTTCTGGAGATATTGTTACATCTCCAACCGGGACTCCTGGAGATGTCTGTGGTTGGAGATGATTTATATATATATATATATATATATATATATAATTATAAATTATATATATATATATATACTATATATATAAATATATATATATATATATATATTATATATATATATATATATATATATATATATATATATATATAATATATTATGGACATTATAATATGGTTGACTTCTTTTTATTTCTAGGTTAGGTTAATTTAGGTTAAGTTTTTTAGGTATAGTTAGTTTAGTTAGTAAGGTTAGTTAGTCGAGATTAAGTATTACCTAAAATTTATGTATTACCCTAAAATTATTAAAATAAAGCGTATACATTAATATTATTTTCGCTCCTGGAGTTCAACCCTTAAAAAGCCCTATAGATATATATATAATACATATTATATATTATAATTAATATAATATATATATATTATATATATATAATATTATACTATAATAATTATATACTATATAATATATATATATATATATATGTACATTGTACATATATAATATTTCCTAATGTGTCAATAAAATTTTAGAAGTGAACAACACCTTTCCACTTCCCTTGTTTAAAAAAAATAAACCATACGATAAATAATAATAAATAATATAAATCATAATAATAATAATAATAATAATAATATAATAAGATAATACATAATAATAAAATAATAATAAAATATCAATAATAACAGTCACCAAATGAAAACCAGAATTGAAATATGCGTTTGTTTGTCTTGCGCGTAATCTTCTCTCTCTTCTCTCTCGTCTCTCTCTTCTCTCTCTCTCCTCTTCTATCTCCTCTCTCACACACACACACTCTCTCTCTCTCTCTCTCATCTCTCTCTCTCTCAATTGCTCTTCGCGCATTCAATGTAAATCTTCACAATATATTAAAAATTAAAAAATGAAAAAATAGTGTCGATGATATAAGGCAATACGCGAATTCTTGACTCACGGTGATATTACGCCCATCTGCGAAGGTTAAAGACGTTTGGAAGATCATCTTTCAAGTTAATAATAATAATAATAATAATAATAATAATAATAATAATAATAATAATAATAATAATAATAATAATAATAATAATAATAATAATAATAATAATAATAATAATATAATAATAATAATAAAGTTGCATCAGTTTTCAAATAACGACAATAAAAAATTAAAATAGTCCCGATGCCTTAGGCAATAGCGAATTCTTACCACGCTGAGATATTATGGATTCTATAAGGTTGAGGATGCTTAGAAGATCATCTTTCAAGTTAATAATATAATATAATAATAATAATAATAATAATAATAATAATAATAATAATAATAATAATAATAATAATAATAATAATAAAGCTGCATATGTGGTCACTGCTGTTTTGAAATAATCAATGGTCTGGCAAAGATAATAGTAATAATAATAATAAAATAAAACAAATCATAATAATTTAGTTAACATGTAAAAATAAATGCTAATGATTAATTAAAAAACGTAAAATGGTCTAAATAAAGTTAGTTCATATCCATTAAAAAAATATAATGCTGGAAAGAAAATGGTGAATCAATCTATCTTTAATGAGCGCTAATTTTTTTACCCGCTTATAAAATGTGAAAATTAATTACACTTGCAGTAATGTTTCACAAGGGCCCCTTCAAGCTCATTTTATTACATAGAATTTGAACGTGGGTTTCATTATCATCACCAAAACTACACTATGCAAATGTCAATAGTTGAAAATGAAATAAGATTGCTTCAGAACGATTTTTTTCTGCGGCAGGCCACTCTCTCTCTCTCTCTCTCTCTCTCTCTCTCTCTCTCTCTCTCTCTCTCTCTCCTCTCTCTCTCTCTCTCAATGCTCTCTACGCAGTTTCAATGTTAAAGTCTTCAAATAACTAAAATAAAAATTAAAAAAAATAGTGTCGAGGATTTAGGCAATAGCGAATTCTTACTTCACTGTGATATTACGCCATCTACAAGGTTAAAGACGTTTGGAAGATCATCATTTCAAGTTATTATAATAATAATAAAATAATCTTAAAAGAAAATAATAATAATAATAATAATAATAATAATAATAATAATAATAATAATAATAATAATAATAATAATAATAATAATAATAATAATAATAATAATAATAATAATAATAATAATAATAATAATAATAATAATAATAATAATAATAATAATAATAATAATAATATTAATAATAATAATAATAATAATAATAATAATAATAGTAATAATAATAATAAAGTTGCATCAGTTTTCAAATAACGACAATAAAAAAATTAAAATAGTCCCGATGACTTAGGCAATAGCGAATTCTTACCTCGCTGAGATATTATGGATTCTATAAGGTTGAGGATGCTTAGAAGATCATCTTTCAAGTTAATAATAATAATAATAATAATATAATAATAATAATAATAATAATAATAATAATAATAATATAATAATATAATAAAAGACACGGCGAACATTGATGTATTGTAATAACCAAGGCCATGGCAAAGATAATAGTAATAATAATAATAATATAATAATAATAATAATAATAATAATAATAATAATAATAATAATAATAATAATAATAATAATAATAATAATAATAATAATAATAATAATAATAATAATAATAAAACAAATCATAATAATTTTAGTTAACATGTATGTATAATATAAATGCTAATGATTAATTAAAAACGTAAAATGGTCGTAATAAAGGAGTTTCGTTATCCATTAAAAATATAATGGTGGAAAGAAAATGGTGAATCTATCTATCTTTATTGAGCGCTAACTTTTTTACCCGCTTATAAAATGTGAAAATTAATTACATTAGCAACAATATTTCACGAAATAGATACTTAAGACCATTTTAATTAAGGAAATTGAAAAACGAAATTCATTACTGATACATAAACTACATTGTGTGATAAGCATCTATCAACGAGATTAAAAATGAAATAAGAATGCTTCAGAACGATTTTTTTTGCTGCAGGCCACTCTCTCTCTCTCTCTCTCTCTCTCTCCTCTCTCTCTTTTTTTTTTCTCTTTCTCTCTCTCTCTCTCTCTCTCTCTCTCTCTCTCCTCATACTCTCTTAAACTATCCTATGCCCAGCAGAATATTTTCTAAACATACAGAACTGCTTCAAACCAAAAAACAACAAACACCCACCAAAATAAAAGCACCAAACAACCAAACAACATAAAGACTTCCTCTCTCTCCTCTCTCTCTTCTCTCTCATTCTTTTTCGATGTATATACAACAGTACATAATATATATATATATATATATATATATATATATATATATATATATATATATATATAGTATATAAATAGATAATCATAGCATATATATATTTAGTAGATAATAATACTATATATATATTATATATATATAATATAATATTATATATATCATATATATATATATATATATAATATATATAATATATATATATATAGATTTAATATATATAATATATATAATATAGATATATAACCTTAATGTAAAAGTTTGTGTATTTGTAATTGTGTTATGTAAGATGTGTATGTATATGTTATAGTATATGTTAATTGTGATGTAAATAGTGTATGTGATAGTATATGTATATGTAATTGTGTATGGTAAATGTGGCATGTTAAATAATGATGCATTATGAAATAACAAGACACGTATTATAATAATATATATATATTATATAATATATATATCATATAATATATATATATATTTCTATATCTATTTTTAATTATATATAATATATAATATATTAATTCTGATTACTTACCCAGTTTTATTGCGCGTTACCATTTAAAAAATAAATGGGAAAAAAATGGGTGATCTATCTATCTTTATGAGCACAAACTTTTTACCCGTGAATAAATGTGAAATTTAAATACATTAGCAACAATATTTCACAAAATAGATACTTAAGACCATTTTAATTAAGGAAATTGCAAAACGAAATTCATTACTGATACATAAAATACATTGTGTGGTAAGCATCTATCAGCAGATTAAAATGAAAAAGAATGCTCAGAACGATTTTTTTTCTGCTGTGGGCCTCTCTCTCTCTCTCGTCTCTTCTCTCTCTCTCTCTCTCTCTCTCTCTCTCTCTCTCTCTTCTCTCTCTCTCTCTCTCTCTCTCTCTCTCTCTCATGCTTTTCGAGTATTTTTCCACGAACTAATATATATTTGGTCGGAATTTCTCAGTGGGTAACCGTAATCTTGTGGAAGTTCAACTCTTGAAAAACTCAACTTCTTCATATCTCCCTCTCTTAAAATACCTCCCAACTTTCCTATTTTCCTTGACGGATCTTAATCTTACCCGTAAACAACAAGAATATAACCAATCACTTCTAGACATAAACATAAATAGGAATGTCTTGGAACCTCACATCACATCGGTTGCTAAAATGCCTCAAAAAAAGCTGGGAATTCGTTCAGATGCCTAGTGAATTTGTTTCTTTCTGCTCCAGAGGTTCCAGTTTATAATAAAGGGTCTATTCGCCTCTGTATGGAATACTTTCCCACATTTGGGGGTGGTTCCGTTTCCACCCTCCTTTTGGATAATGTTGAGGCTAAGAGCTTATAAACGTCCCATACTTCTGACTCCCTTGACCCTCTTCTCTGCGTCGTGACGTAGGTGCCGTATCTCTTCTATAGTATACAACGGCAGGTGCTCGAGTGAATTTGACCTCTCGCATTCCTGCCACCACTGCGTCGCCCTCGTAATACAAGAGGTGCCTTGTTCGTCGATGAATATTGCGTGAAATTTGAGACTCAAGGATCACTCGTTGTGTTACCTCCTTCTTTCCAGCCACATCTGTTTTATGGAACCCTTGCCTTCTTTTATTTTCCCCGCTATATTCAATTTCCTCATATTTATCCCACGTCTGCCCCACTGAGGGAATTGCTTAGCAAGGACGGGTGGTTTACTTTCCATTATTTTAATGTTTTCTTTATGTAATTTTTTTTTTATTTATTATTTTTTTGCCCCCCTCGTTTGAAAAGGCATTGCCTGAGTGGGTATTCATGTAAAATAATATATATATTATATATATATAATATATATATATATATATATATAATATATTATATATATATATATTATATATATATATATATATTATATATAATATTATATATATAAGATATACTATATATATAATATATACTTAATAATATAATAATATATATATATATATATAAGTAGATAACTCATTAGCACTCATTGTGTCGAGTCCATACTCGGTCTATTTTCATATATTGTTTTTACATATATACACTATACATTTACAAATTACTACAATACATCATACATTTATACATATACATACAACATCTACATACACCAAATTACAATGATATGTATAGTAATTATATATGATTCGACCATCATGGTGTAGACACAATGGAACAAAGGGGAGCCAAATTACGCAGACCAGAAGAAAGATAATTCTTGAAAAAGAAGGATAGTCAGAGCATATTTATTGACACGCTACCATTTTGAAGCCCGGATTGAGAAATCTAGCACTGATAGAATTTAAAGAAAGAGCAAGAGACAGAGACCGACGCAGTAGAGAAAGAAAGCTTTTGGTTCAAAGTGACTGTCAACTAAAGAGGAAAAAAATTTCGATCTGGATTTTAAAATTGAAGAAATTTTAAAAACATTTAAATTTATTTCATATCTAAATCTGGTATTGAGGAGTAGCTACAAAATTTTAAAATCTATGTACTTTTGTGTCTATCTTATGGAAATTAATTATTGAATAGAAAAGTAAGCTTTAAAAGTAGAAATTTATATATATATATATATAATATATAATATTATATATAACTGAATAATACATAATAAAATATATATTATATTACTTATATATATAAATATATATAATATTAATATATATTATATATATATTATATATAATATAGGTGAAATATTATTATATAATATATATAATATATATATATAATATATATATATATATATATAATAATATATATATATAATTATATACCTATCTATATAATTTTCCTAAGATATATATAATATATAACTGATAGATAATTAAGTATCTCTAATATATATATGTATAACTATTAGAATCAAGTGAGGAGGTTTCCATGCAATCCGTCGAGTCGTTGAAAAAATTCTATCCTAACTTCTCATATCACCGGAATAGTATGGGTTCCCTTAAAACAACCCACCACTTTGCCATTAGATTAGCAGTGAAATGCTTGTCATATAAAAATAGTGACCCAGTAGTGAAAGTGGGATAATAATAATATTTAATATTATGAGTAGTTCGGAGCCATTAAGTAAATGACAAAATACTAATTGTAGAAACCCATCATTCAATACTATATAAGTGGTTATATCATAGTAGCCATAGTATAATAGACAATCACTAATAACATTATTAAATACAGTGTTGATTACTGACAGTGATTGCATCTAAGTAAAATATATAGAATTAGTTTTTCCAACTTATATAGTCCCTTACAATCCCCTAAGACTTAATTGTTTTTAGTGCTATTCCAAGATAATATTAAATAACTCTAAGTCCTGATGATACTATTAAGTAACCATTCACAATGTTAATGTATATGCTTGTTACTTATGTCAGTATTTAAATGTAATGTATATGCTTTTATTATTTTTTTTTGTATTTTATATTTATTTATACTAAAAGCCACCCGGTAGCTCATTCCTACTACACTCTGCATTCGAAGAAGCACTCGCCAAACAAAGCCCAGGGTCCCAAGGTTTTTTCGCATTTTCGCGAGGTCGTGTGGTGGCCTTCATTAACATATAGAATGTGTAAATCGCTAACTTCTAATACTCCTATCTTAGAGCTACTCAACCACCCCTTGTCTGTCTCGCCACGTAATTTGAGTACACCCCCCTCCTTTAGATTAGGGCTTCTGCCCAGTGACCTCTGGTGATGATCCTCCTTAACATACTAATCAAATACTAAAATAATACTTCACACGAGGTAAACTTGTCAACTATATTACAACCTATATCGATATATCAACTACATAAATATACCTATATATATATTACTATACTCATATTATATATATATAATACATATAATATATATATTATATAATATACTAGTATTTTAAATAACTGACATACTTATCGGCTTCTAATATTAATCCTATATTATATATATATCAATATATATAATACATATATACTATATATATTATTATATATAAAAATATAACCTTAATATACACATAAATTATATATGAAGTTAAAATATTCATGTGCCTCCCCAGTCCCTTTCGAATCACACAAAGTATTAGCACCCTCCCCTTTAATTTTTTTTTCTTAAAATTGCTTTCAGTAAATATATACTGACACTATCGTATTATATAGGATTTATATATATCGTATCATATACTACCACAATATAAAAATACTACATATAATATCATATTTCACTCTAATAAGTATTATAATTATTAAGATAGTGATATTAAATATGTATAGGAAATATACTATTAATAACCTCCACCTCATGTCATAATATATAGTTACAACTAACCTCATAGCACATTGGATTGACTCAAATCTACTTACTTTTAGATTAGTTCCCAGTATTTATTATTGTTTTAGTTATATTATTACTATATAATCATATATATAATACTTACTAATATATTAATATTATACCATACTACTATATACCCAACCCCTTAATACCTATATATTACTTATATATCAATATTCTTATTTATCTATAATTATTAATCATTATAATATCTAGTCCTATATATATATATACATATATATATATATATATAAATATTGTAAATAATAATAATATATATATAATAGTATTATATATATATTAATTATTGAAAAGTTAAAATATTCTAAGTGACCAGTATTGAATTCCTGACACGAACTCGTTAAATTCTCGCACTACTAGATTATGATTATAAAAAAATTTCCACGGCTACACGCGAGAAGTCAACGGACTCTTGGCGCAAGTAGTCAAGGTCCGTGTAGGAGAGATGTGCGTGGACTTCTTCCAATTTCCTACTCTTTGGCTCCATAAGACTAGGTAAAGAAGAGATATAGAATATCGGGAATCAATCAGTTAGGAGTAGAAACAACTTCCACTCCCCTCCTTCTCCTCCAAACTGAACGCAGCAACAAATGCAGCAAGCCAAAATGATCGGAAAAGACACCCCGAGAAGCGAACTATTCCAAGCGGTAGACCCGCGGCGAGTGGCGGGACCGTAACGGATTCCCCGCGTGTGAACGAAAGGAACGGCGGAAACTAATACCTTACGAATTCCTCGACACGCGCCCACGCCAAAAACCTGCGCATGGAGTCATTCTTTTAATTCCATCAGAAGCTTACCAACCAACACGGTCGTAAGTGAGAGAGATGAGAAGAAGCAAAAGGGGGGATAGTAGTAAACTATACAATAGTCACTGGGCTAGACAAAAAACAAACACAGACAAAGGCGTTGACTTCACCGTAGTAAGCAAAAGGGAGGTGAGTGTAAGCTGAAGAGTTGTCAGAGGGTCTGGGAAATGTGTCATATTGTTCTGTATGTACTACCGTATGTAATTATCGTATATTGATATATATAAACAACTCACGTTAACGCTGGCTTATGAGCTTTCGTTCCTCATACGACAAAAACGCTCGTCATAGTGCCACTTCGGTGCACAACTATATATATAATACAAAGTTCAATGGATGAAGGCCAACGGTAAAATGGGTGTGTGATGAAATAATAATAAAATATATTATGAGTACCATTATAAATAAACACGTCATTATACGTTAACCATCAATTGGATCCGAACTGTAACGTTAACGATCATAATTGTACTGCGCCGGGCTACCGCGCCGCCTAAGCAATTCGTCCAATGTTGCCAAATGTTCCCGAGAGCGATATAATTTGCAACATTGCTGTCTAACTCTATCCCCGAGACCCCGCCAACTACCTAATATAATACTTACCAATAAGATTTTACACTATCATCACCTTAATAAATAATAATAAAGTATTAAGATACGATTGAAGTGATGTATAGTATTCGTAGAGTGTATGAGTATTCGAAGCGCATGTTTTTGATTGATGCTCCTATTATAATATTAGAAAACCATAAAAATAATGTAATCATATTATTTATTAGCATTACATATAATCTGTTATATATATAAATACGTTATTAGATTTATATTAGTTAGTGTGTCTATATAGGTATATAGTATAGTATATATAATATATTTGAATAACAAAAGTAGATTGTGTTGGGTATTTTCTAGGTGGCAGATATTGTGCAATGACTTGCGCAAACTGTGTGTTATTGTTGGATGGGTGAAACTGACGGTTTAGAGGCAGCATACCATCTATTCAAATTCAACTATCTATTAGGCCACTTAAGCTACAGACACACAACACTCGAAGTTGTTATATCGTCGATCGCCTTCTTCTCTGAAAAGAAAAATGAAGATTCAATTAATAGGGTTATATATTTGTTCCAATGCACACGATCATCTATTTAACTAATAATATAATTATTATGAAATTGAATAAAAAAACATTAATAATTTTAAATTATTTTCATTGTTTTTTTTTATTCTTAAAGATCTCAGTACGACGAATATATAACTAAATAATCAATAATAATAATAATAATAATAATAATAAAGAGATAAAATGAATAAAATAAATATAGATTTATGAATAATAAAATATAATAATATAAAATAATTTAAAAATTAAATAAAATTTGAAAATAGCATAATAATTAATAATAATAATGGCTATTATTAATTATTATTTTATTATTATTATCATTATTACTATTTATTATAAATCATTGTATGATTATTTTTATTATTTATTATTATGTATTATTATTATTATTATATTATTATTATTATTATATTATTAAATTATTTATATTATTATTCTTATTATTATTATTATTATTATATTATATATTATTATTTATTAATTAATATTATATTATTATTATTATTTTATTATATTATTAATTGATTATTTGTATATTTAAGTATTATTATTATTGATATTATTATATTTATATTATCATGATATTATATATCATTATTATTAGTTTTATTGATTATTATTATTATTATTATTATTATTATTAATTATTAAAACCTCCAATCCTTGCTGACCCAATTTCATCATCACCTTTCCAATGGTTTAAACATACACCGTATAAATATATAAATTATAATAATTATCATATAACTATATATATATAATTGTATTATATTATATTTATATATATATTATACTCAATATATATACTATATATTATATATATATTTATATTATATATATAAATATATAGTAGATATATAATAATATTTATATATATTTTATAATATTTATATATATATATAAGTATATATATATATATATATTATAAAATATATATTATTATATATATTATTAATTCACCTTTTTCTCTTTGGCGTATAAGGGTTTATCCAAAGAACTCTTCTATTTTCAATTTTTTCATAATGTCACATATCACATACTTAGGAAGCCTCCACAAAAACGATGAATCCGTTAAAAGCGATGATCTTTTGCGGATAATTTTTTTTCTTTTTATATGTTACTTTTTCGATTAAAATTCATTGTATATGTTTGGATAATGAGATTTTTATCATGGAAATTATAAAGTTAATATTGTTGAATATCGATGCTTTGATATATTTAAATTAGAAAAGTTATATCTCTGTTATGGCAAATAGAATTATAAATCTAGATAATTGCCTTTACCGAAAAATATACTAACAGATATATATTTTGATGAGTATAATTTATATTTATTATAAATATATATATAATATAATGATAATATATAATAATATAATATATATAATGTACTATAATATATATATATATATACATATATATATAATATATATTATAGATATTATATAATATATATATTTATAATATATATATATATATTATATATATATATATATATTTATATATATTATATATATATATATAATATATTAAATTATATCATATATATATATATATATATATATTATATATATATTATATATATATATATAATATTATATATATATATATATATTTGTATTATAAAATATATATAATATATATATATATATATATATAATATATATATATATATAATATATATACTAATATATATATTATATATATATAAAATAGTTATATATATATATATAAGAGGGTATAATATAATATATAATATATATAGTATAGATATATATATATAATATAAATATATAAATATATAATATATATTATATATTATTTTAAATATATAGAGTATATATATATTTATATTATTTAGTTATATTATTATATATATATATATTATCTATTATATATATATATTATATATATAAATATAGTATATTATTTATTATATATATATATAATAGTATAATGTATATATTCACAAGGAGAGAGAGTATGTTAGGAGCGATAGATAAGGCGTTGTTTAATTAGATTACTTGTCTTTTTAGCTTATCCTTATTGGGCAATTAGCGGTGAATGATAAAAGAAAATCTTGTGATATAGATAATATATTTTAAGGAGATAAAATGGTTTATCTGTAGACAATAAAAATAAAATTTTAATTTGATCTATTGACTGAAGCCAATAGAAAGCCAGGGGTCGATGAAAAATTAAAAATTTGAGTGTTTGTATGTACCTTCTGAATTGCTAGGGGAGTTCCCGTTCTTGGATAAAAAGACGGAATGGCTGTTCAGGTTGAGATAGAGTTTTTTTGAAAACGTGCGATGATGCATGTGATGGCTATACAGCTAGTTTCTATTGTGTTGGCCTGCATTTGGAATTTATTTCTTTAATATGTAAATTGAAAAATACAGGAGATAGAAAGTGATGAATAAATATATTCCAGAAAAAGTAATGTGTTGCAAAGTGCCAGAAAAGGTTTGCTTTTGGAAAAGTTTTTATCAATGTACTAATCGTTATTTCAGTGAACATTATTGGATGAGGTTGCATACTAAATGGGATAAAGTGATGTCTGGATATTTCAAATTTTTGGATTGTTACATAAATAGTGTGTTTACGTGCGTATTTTGTTTGATTTTCATTTTGATTGAAATTTCCCCCGCTCTTGGAGAAAATTTGTTTGATGGAAAACGGAAAGTAATGTGTTTTAGCGGTATAATAGGTGGGAGTCAAACGATTGAGATGGAAGTTTAGGTTATGAAAATGAAATATGCTGATACCTAGAGAGATTGTTTTTTTCCGGATGTGGTAGAACCATGTTTTTTCTTCGTTGTAACTGCTACTGAAGAAGAAGAGGTGCTTGTAAGAAGATAAATTAGAAGTTTTTTCTAGGTTTTGGGTGAGTTGTTTAATCTGACTGCGAATTCTTGAAAGGGTTGTGGGATGTTTGAATGAGTTAATAATAGCGGGATCGAGTCATTTATAATCGTTTTTTTAGGTCATGTATCTTGAGCGGTTGGGTAGGTGTTTGGAAATATATTGGGAAGGTGAGTATTGGGATGTTAGTGTTCTTTTAAAGTGAGATAGAAGACGTGTGGGATGGGAGTATGTTATAGGTTAAGAGAAAGGATTTGGTATATGGAGTGATGTGTTGGTGTGTTGGATGTGAAAGAGAGTTTTCCAAGGGTAGTGTTCTGGAATGTGGGGTGTGTGTGTGTTGATAGGGGACATGATTTGATGAAAAGAGTATGCTGAGTGGTATAAAATTGTGGGTGGAAATTGGTGGTTCAGGAGGAGGTGCGGGTGGTGGGGAAATATCGTGAAATGGCTTGTCGTGTGGTTGTGATGAGTGTTATGATGAGGGG
>JABUQX010039053.1:0-2500 GCA_015478945.1 Trachelipus rathkii
GAGAGAATATAATATATATATTATTATATAATATAGTATATATATAGTATATATATATATACTATATATATATATATATAATATATATAATATATATATAAATATATATATTATCCTACTGATTTTCCCCGATTGGAATGATGTGCGGGCAGTATACACCGGAAACAGAAAAGTAGTAGAAGTTTCAATGACAGTTCATTGTTTTAAAAATTTTAAATTATATAAAAAAATTATCAATAAAAAAAAAAAACGCTAAATTAGAATAATTGCAACAATTGCTTCATATATAAAATTGCTTATAGACTTCAAGATTTTCAAATGTGATTCTATTGAGAAATTTTTCGGTGTTTTTTTTTTGTACGGAAAAAATATAAGATCATCCCGTGTGAGATGAATGAGCATAGTGGGTTGGGGTCTGGTCACTTCGTAAAGTAGAAAAGTAGAAAGGTGCAGGATAACGCTCTACCGTACCATTCTCTTCGTGAAGAATAAGTTTTAACCTTTTTAACCACTAACAACACCTTGCAACCATAAGAATTATGGTTATATATATATATATATATATATATTATTATATATAAATATATAATATATACTATATATTATATATAATATATATTATATATTATATATAATATATATATATATATATAATTATGAATAAAAATGATTTTATAAAAATAGAAAATAAACCATTATAAAAATATTACCGATGTGTTCACGTCATTAAAAATATGCAAGAAATATATATATAACTATATTAATATATATATAGTATATATATGATATATATATATATTATATATATTTATATATATTATATTTATATACTATATGTGTACGTATATAAAAATATATAAAAAATATATATATATATATATATATATATATATATATATTATATAGATATAATATATATATATATAATAATATATATATATATATATATAATAATATATATATATATATTATATATATATACTATATATATAAGATATATATATAATATAATAAAAAACACATTCTTTTAAATAAAAACAAAAACCATTTTTTAAATAAAAAACGATGAAAACCATGTTTTTTGTTGTTTTTTTATCTTTAACATTAAATATTTATTTTTTATTTTATATAACATTTACATCTTAATAATTAATAATAAAAATCCAAAGACTATACATTTTAATGCATTCATAAATAATAATTTAATTTTAAACAAAAGTATATTTTTACACTTTTCTCAAAAACATATTTGTGATTATTTTCAATATATATATATATATATATATATATATATACGCCCCCCGCGCATTCCGACTTACTCTATATCTTATATTATTTTATATATTATATATATATATATAATCTAGTATATATATAATATAGTATATATATAATATATATATATATTATATATATATATATATAGTATATTCCTTCTCCCTCCCTTGGAGAGCTTTTATACACTTCATCGCGGAATGACAAAAAAATCAACTATCGGGCCACTTCGTAGAATATGCAATAATCTTTCTGGTCACTCTACCTCACATTCTTTCTGACATTTTGCAATTTTAAAATTTCAACTCCAATTCCCTCCTATTGTATCTTTGATGGTAATGATGCTGTCTTAATTTTACAATCTGAACTTCTTACTCAAACTTTTCCCTTTAATTCCACTTTACACGAATTCAGAGCTATTGCTCCACTCTTCTTCCCTCTAGCTTATTAAAATATTATTTCTGCACACTCTGAACTTGACGATAAGTTGGAAGGAGGATGAATGTGGACTTATAAGGGAATATTAAGCTTTTCTGGAAGGAAGAGCGTAAGGTTAAGAATGAGAATACGGGGAATCTGCTTAGAATAATGAACATGGATGGTGCTTTCGTAATTGATGAAATGAATACGAGGGGAATGTGGAGGGAACACTTCGAAAATTTGCATAACATTGACAGTAATGTACAGGTGATAGTGAGTATGTGTGGGTTTGTTGGTGAGAGAATGAATAAGTGTTTTGGGAATGAGGTCATTAGTAAGGAGGAGGTAATGGGTAGAATTGAGAAAGTTGAAGAATCGGTAAATCTGCAGTAGATGAAATTTATGGTGAAATGATCAAGGAAGCGGAAGGCGAGAGTATGGTGATTTGAGGGTTGGAACGTTTGTGTACAAAGCATTTATGGAGGGTACAGTTTCGAGGGATTGGAGGAGAGCGGTAATAGTACTATTGTATAAGGGTAAGGGAGAAAAGAGTAACTCTAGGAATTACAGAGAGAATTAGTTTTTTTTTTTTTTTTTTATTTTTTTTTGAGCGTTGTAGGGAAGATATATGCTGATATTTTGGTAGAAAGATTGCGTCGAGTGACTGAGAGACTGATTGGTGAAGAACAAGGTGCGTTTAGAAGTAGTAGAGGATTTGTGGATCAAATCTTTACATTGAAACAAATGATTGAAAAAATGAGAGATGAAGAAGAAATTGTATTTAGGTTTTATGGATTTACAACAG
>JABUQX010039054.1:0-5000 GCA_015478945.1 Trachelipus rathkii
CTATAGGAACATAAAAGTTTTCATACAAGTAATGGCAGTAACCTCTCAACCAAAGAGATTGTATCGATGATTAAATATCTCTTTTTGATTCTTGTATAAATATACAGACCTACCAATGACAAAAATCTTCAGTGTTTGAGATGAAAGTACTAAAACATATGAGGGGTTCCTTTTTATTAGTCAGTGCAAAAATATTATTTAATATTTTCCAATTCCCAATAAAATAAATATTTGAGATAATATAAATGCTTTGTTTATAACTGACAGAGATATTATATAAACAAATATTTAATAAAAAAACTAAACAAAATATCGTGTACCATAAATATATTTAAAAAAAACAAATAGTCTTTATATGTAAAAATATTATATATATGACTCAAAATTACTGTTAAAATATATATTACTATTTATATTAAATATTAAATAATAATTATTAAAATATTATTGCAAAGCTAAACGCACAAGTGATATGAAATCCCACAGTTCACGAAAGAGCGTACACTTAGCAAACCACAAGGTTTCATATACGAGCGCCAACAAAAAAAATCCTAACTGAATACTCAATACATAAGTTGGCAATCAGCTGTTTGAACGTTAACATGCAATTTCCTATCAACATGCAATATTAAGGATATTGAATGATGACAAGAAATAAAATATTTAAAATTAATGTTAAACTTTAATATTAAAGAAAATATTTTTTTAAAATATCGTTACCAAAATTTATTTAAATGTTAAAAATGAAATATAAACTTAACACTCACTGTGATCACTTTGCGCATACATAAATATCTAAATATCCACTTCCGGTAAAAACTGGAAATCACCTGGAGCACAGATAAAAATTCAAACTCCCTTACACATTTAAATAAATTGGAAACACTCTATTAACCCGTAGCACAATATCTTAAACCTCAAAAAATATTAACCAAAAAACTTTACTTATAAAATATATGCAAAAATATAGTAATAATAATAAAAGGTTTCAACGAAATTTTCCACGTGATATTTACACCTGAGCAAACGATGCTCTTACTAACATATGAATAGTAGTAACAATTAAAGACGCCTTTTAAACAGTATTGCAACGTAACCTACAACAACACATCCAGCCACCAGTTAAATCCAAGAGAAAAAGTCTCTCTCCACCAAAAACAAGACCATCTATACCAATTAGGCCGCACATCAATACCACAATTGACCAATTAGAACAAACTGCTATTAGTAAGGCCAAAACTAAATACACCTTTAATACTGATAAGCTGATTCAAAGTATATACAAAATCAAAACGATATCCGGAGATCTAGTAGAATGCATTCACAAGAAAAAATAAAAAATAAAAATATCTTCTAAACTCTTGATAAAAAACTAAGAAGCATCTGACATTCTAAGCACCACACAAACCTATTTTATAAAATAAATAAATAAATCTTTCATTTAAAATGCATTCGGATTCAATAATTTTATATATATATTTTAATTTTTGTTTAAAATATATATAATTAGGCTTGCAAAATTATTTTACTACTTACTGCGTTTTTTTTACAATGGATAATAATAATAATAATAATAATAATAATAATAATAATAATAATATATAATAATAATAATAATAATAATAATAATAATAATAATAATAATAATAATAATGATAATAATAATAATAATAATAATAATAATAATAATAATAATAATAATAATAATAATAATAATAATAATAATAATAATAATAATAATAATAATAATAATAATAATAATAATAATAATAATAATAATAATAATAATAATAATAATAAGAAAATTTATATCAATACGTCAGTTTAGCATTACTTTTACAGGATCTTTCCAATTCTTCTAAAATAGTTCTTTATTTTCAGAAGAAATTTTAAGGACTATTCGAGAAGATAAGTTAAAACTTTTTAATATTAATGTGTATACATACTTCAGGCATGATCACCGGTTAACTAACTATTATTTATAATGCAACATACAAAAATAAATTTCTAAATATAAAAAAAAAATCTAAATTATTTTACATTAATTGTCAAGTTTAAAAAAATAATTTTAAATAAAATCAAAAAAAAAATAAAAAAAAACTTACATTGCTTTGCAAATACAACTATTATCATGGATACTAGGTGTAAAAAAAAAAAAACACTCAAATATTCAAAACATTCAAGCATTCATTCATTTCATTAAATTTCACATTGATGTCGGCTTAAGTTTTAATAAAAGAGATTCTGCTATGCGCAGATAGTTAAATTACCAACTTGAAATAAATTTTAAAACAATTAGCAATTTCAGCTGTAGGAGGGAATTTGTGATCCGTCTTGTAATGCTCACATGGCTACTTGGACACCCGCCTGTGTTGAATTCGGGTTCTTCTGGTGTTAGTTGTGTATCCACATAAGAGGAATTACATCTATGCAATTAGAATTGATACAGCAACTTCTGTAATCCTCGAACAATGACCACGAATTTTCTAAAATATGGGGACACTCGTCTCGGTGTATAGTAACTTCTAACATTTACTTTTTCTCTGACTTAACATGTTCCTTTACAATTATGTTTTAATTTTCGTTCTTCTCTAGAAAAAATTTGTCAAGTTTAATGATTTAAAATAAAAGTTATCCTTTCCATGTTAAGTGAATTTTTTTTATTTGAAGGTCCAGTCCTGATTGTACTCCCCCCAAGAAACGCAGAAAACTAATTTGAGAGTGTCATTATTAATAAGACTCGGGTAATTCTTATTACCTCTTTATTAGAATTCCCACGTTGAAGTTATTTTATAAGCTCTGTGAATTAGGTTTTTAATAATTGATAGATAGTTTATATCTTTCTGGTATATTAGAATCATAATTTGTAAAACCTTTATCTGTACTTTAACATTTACTTCTCTTTCCAACTCTACCATTTTTTAAAAACAAAGTAAGGATTATCTAGGAATTATAGTTTTATCTTTAATTTCATGAATGAAAATACTTTTATTTAATCCGAAGACATATTTAAGATACGTCATTGACACTTTTGTCATATTTGAAAATTCAAATCATTTAAAATTTCCTTAGAACTTAGACAACTGTCCGTACTAAACTTCACCTATGAAGATGTTAAATAAAAAAACTGGCATTCCTAGATATCTTACTTTATTTAAAAAATAATGAAAAAATAAGCAAAGTGTTAAAAACTTATACCTAAAATTCCTAAAGATATAAACTGTCAATTATTAAAACCCCTAATCCACAGATCTTATAAAATCACTTCAACGTGACTAAAAAAGATAATAAACAGTGTAATGGATTTTCCCTCAAATTAAATAGAAAAAAAAAATTATTAAGAATATAAAATATTGTTCAAATAAAAGTTACTTGCACAAATTTTTACATTATTAATCATTAACTGTTTCATAAAATTAACATGGTATGTTAATCTTTTACACCGAGCAGTAATCCTCATATTTTAATTGCCAAATGATCCGGAGAACCCCAAATGCAATTGCTGAAAACTCCATGGTTACAACAAACAGTCATACGGCGAACAAACCAATATTGAGCGACCTGAACGGATCACAAATCTGAAATCTGCTGTAACGAATCTTTTGATAAAGGCAGCCGGATCAATGAGATGAATAATCTTGAATGTTTTGATGACGGTATTTCAACTAAATCGAACCGACACCGGCTTTCACAGTATCTTCAAACTCCGCGAATTTTATGTTAGAAATTTTAATAGCTACCGATATAAATGGATTAACTGTTCTGTCTCGAACTCAATGACTAATATTAAAAGTTTAACTTCTTTGTTCTCAGCAGTCATTCTTCTGAAAGCAACTGAATTGAAAAGAACTATCAAGCGTAATAATAATAATAATAATAATGTATGTGTAATATTAGTAATGGTGTAAAGAATAATGTACTAATAATAATAATAATATGAATTATAATAATAGTAATAATAATAATAATAAGAATAATAATAATAATAATAATAATAATAATATGTAATAATAATAATAATAATAATAATAATAATAATGTAAGTTACAAACCTTTTCGAACCATAAAAGGTATCAGCCACTTCATGATTGAGGGCAGGTTGCTGGAATAAAATGAACAAACAAGACTTTTAATCTTATATTTCCTTACAGCTAGACCAAATCATCATCGGAACACTTCAAGACTAATTTAACAATTGATGAAACATAATAAATATTCATTTAAGATATAAATGTGAATAAACAAAATAATTTTTTTTTATAGTAACTACCTAATTCTAAAATGCTTAAATAATAAAATATACAATAAAAAATAATTAGATCAAACCTAAAATGTTCAAAAAAATTCTCCATTTCATTATAATTGATGTTGATAACAAACTTGTGCTTTTTTATTAAGGACTCAGCAAGGCCTCAATTCAAAGAAATTTCCTGCACGGTGCAGAATGTCAAAATTAGAAATATCGAGATTGGGTTTGGGTTTTCCATGTTCGTTTTTAAGTGCTCAAAGATCTTACTGGGCCTGTATCTATGATGTTGTGAGACACGAGTTTGAGAGAATTATTAGTACACGATGTAATCGCCTGACAGCCATAATCAATACAATTAAATTGATGATTCATATTCTCCTTAGTCCCACTAGCTCTTTCAGAAAACATAGAAAGAAAGTTCCAATGGCTTGTAGTAACATCTAAGTTTTATTTAGTGTTAGATTTGGACCTGATGTGGTATTGAATTATTTTCTTCAACCTTGTGTTTTCATAATTAAATCTATCTCTATTGATATATTTATTGATATATTTATTATTTACGAATTTTAGATTTACGTTGGTTATAAAAAAATTTATTTTGTTACTTCACATTTATATTTAAATTATATTTATTATGTTTCATCAATTATTAAAATTATTCTTCAACAATTCTCAAATGATTATACCCTGAAGTGGCCAGGCAAAATATTAGATTAAAAGTTCAGAAAGCAGTTCTATTTTATTCTAGAAT
>JABUQX010039054.1:17500-20000 GCA_015478945.1 Trachelipus rathkii
ATATTCAAAGAACGCATCTCTCCACAATCAATCCATTTCTCTTTCACTTTCTTATTACTCATTTATTTATGTCTTGGCCTATCGGCTTTTATTCCTTCTTATCTTCAACAACCAGTTCCTAGTACCTTTCGACATCCACGCCTTTGCTGCTCCTCAATGGCTTTTTCCCACTTTTTCAATCAAGTTCCTTTTCTTTTTCCCACTTATATTGATTTTTACTTGCTTGATATCCGCCCTTGTCGAACTAGCTTCCATATTTTCTCATCTTTCTTTTTGCCCACTTTATACTTTTGCGGAACAATCCCACCCAAGATATATATCGAGCGAACAACAACCACATCCTGAAATTCGGAAATCCCCATTTTATTCAACGGATTGTTCCTCTCCATGTAACTACTCAGCAAGGATTTTCGCCCACAACTTACAAGCACCCTGCTGAAATCAAAATTATATTTAAACTTTTTATTATTTACATCTTTTTATATAGCTTCTACTTACCCTTGCGTTTCCTTTTAATTCAAGATACAATGGAGGAAGAAACAACAACAAAAACTCATTACATATATTTTTACAATTTCAATAAATAAATAATATTCAAACAATCTTTGTTCGTAAATCTTTGTACATAAATTTCAATAAGTATCCGCTAAATATTTAAAACAATCAAATACGAAAAATAAACTACGTTATACTAAATATTTTAACCTTTAATTAATATCTACAAGTATTTAAATAATTCGTTTACCTAAAAATTCCGATACGCATCAAAATATTCGAACCTTTTAATTATTCAACGAAAATTATATTCCTACTGTATGATCAAATATATTCAACTTTTAATAACTAAATTAACAATATAAAAAAATTATTCCCTACTACAAAAAATACACCGGACTTTAAATATGAAATCATTCTACAACATGCCTTCTCACGATGATTATTCTGGAGAAGCGCGAAAAACCTCTCAATTGAGTTCCCACGTTTATAACCGCATTTAAAATAAATACTTCCGTATTTCACAGCCAATGTTCATAATCCCAATTTTTTAACCCCCCCCCCCCCCCCCCCAAACCAAATTTTTTAAATTTTTTTTTTTTTTTCTACTTTTGTTATAACAGCAAAATGTCAATTTTTAAGTCACGAACTAAAATTTTACACGCCAATTTTACTCTTGGTTCATTTCTACTTCATTTGTTATTTTTATTTTAATGCACGCACATGTTTTATCAGTTTTACTTAAAGATTTTGAAAAACTCACCTGATTCTTTCTATGGAATTTCGACAATATACAACTTCTTTCGGACGACCCACCACTCCACCGCCCAAGGTTCAAGACAATGCCTCCTTTTTTACCTCCGTGCAATTTTAACTTCAATTTTAACACAAGATCACAGTTGCTCATTTCGACGAGGTGAAGCATCGTACATCCCGCTCCGTCACTCACTGTCTTTTTATTCCGTCTTGTTTTCCAATATTCTTTTTGTTCAAAGGTGATAGTTTCCACGTTGGCTTCCAGTACCAACCGGTCCCTTTAATCATAAAATATAACAGATATAATAGTAACAACCTAAACAATGACAATACTAATGACATAATAATAATAATAATAATAATAATAATAATAATAATAATAATAATAATAATAATAATAATAATAATAATAATAATTAATAATAATAATAATAATAAAATAATAATAATATTACTGGATAATTATAACAATACCCCCCAACTACCTCACAAAGCTAATAATAATAATTCGCGAACTAACCTAATAAAACCTATTACTCCGTCCAGTCATTTCAATAATAATAATAATCCGCGGATTAATATAATAAACCAACTAGCATACTAATAGTCCCCTAAATATTTAATAAAATAACGGAAATAACAATAACGATAGTAATAATAATAAAAATAATATTACAACCAGAGATTGACTAAGCGCGACTATTTTTTATTCTTTTTTATTATTCCGGCTTCTTAAAACTCCCAAGCGTTTTATTTTCCTTCTCATTCTTACGTAACTTTTCCCATTATCACTAAGATCTTCTTTCGTTGAGATTCGCTAGCAATCTAATCTTCCCTTTTAAATCCTTCATTCAAACTCAAATTCCCATTTTGTCATTAGTTGGTTTACTTTTCTCTTACTATTCTACATACCAGCCAATGACATTCCTCCAGGACCAAGTTTGTGACCAATACAAAACTTTCAAAGAACGCATCTCTCCACAATCAATCCATTTTCTCTTTCACTTTCTTATTACTCATTTTTTTATGTTGCCTATCGCTTTTATTCCTCTTTCTCAACAACCAGTTCCTATACCCTTCGACATCCAGCCTTTGCTGCTCCTCAATGGCTTTTTCCAACTTTTTAAATCAAGTTCCTTTTCTTTTTCCCCACCTATATTATTTTTACTCTCTTTGATATCCGCCCTTGTCCCACTAGCTTCCATATTTTTCTCATCTTTCTTTTTTGCCCATTTATACTTTTGCGGAC
>JABUQX010039054.1:32500-35000 GCA_015478945.1 Trachelipus rathkii
GAGGAACGCACGTGTTTTTCAGCATAGCGACGGTCACGCTACACCTTGGTCATTATCTTAAGCATTGATGTTAATGAAAATATATGATGATGTTCAAGTTTGTTTTTCTCAAACAGTACAGTACCACACAATTGATTATGAAAGAAAAGAAATTTATCCGATTAATGCAAGCCAATAACAGAGAAGGAAGTTTGAACATATGAGAATTTTTAATATAGGATTACCTTTTTTCTCGAAAACGTATACTTTTAATCTTATCAAAATTTTTTAGTATTTTACCATGTCAATTTAAAAGGAAGTATACAATTTAAAAATACTGATTTTTTATAAGTATTTTTAATTACGTTTTAATAAGTTGTTAAAAAAATTAATATCGATATTCTTTCACACTATATTATAAATATTATAGTAATTTACAAAAGCTACTTATCTAAAAATTATGGTGCACCAACACAAAAAAAATCCCAAGATGCTTTAATATAAAGATATTTAGTATTTAGCTTCAAATGAACAAATCAATATAAACTACAAATATCATTGGCTACGAACTAATAAATATCCACGCACAAACGATAAGTTCTTTATAACTTGTTAATACTTTTCTCGTGTTTATTAAATCTTTATTCCTCAACTTTAAAATCACTTAAGAAGTAGTCTAGTAAAACGTTTTTACACACAAACTTTTGCACTATTTACTTAGAAAAGTTTCAAAACACATTATTATTTTTGTCCTGTGCTTTGATTTTATTCTATAAAGTAAATAATTTTTAAGTGTTCAATTGCACTACACCTTTTTCTGGTTAAATGTTTAAATAAAGAATTGAAAGGGGTTTTATATTACGTGATTCTTCAACTAAAAGTTGAATTAAAGGGTCTCTGCCCTGCTCTTTTTTTCAATCACTTTGATTGTCTAAGGTGTAATGCCCCGCCTAAAAACAAAAAAAAAACTGCCTATACTCATCATATTACAATCAATGATTTTTTTAAAATTTTAACTTACTCATTTTTCATAAAAATCATACCAAAGCATTCAATTTTAATATAGGAATTACTTAAGTATCACATTACTTAAGTATCACATCAACCTACCTCCAGATTTCCTGAGGAAGCTCAAAAAAATAGAAGTAGCAAGAATGAGCGCCTGTGTTAAATAAAATTGGAGTTTGCCGTTGAATCTCTTGAAGTTATGTAAAAATATATAAACTGTCTGAAGACACACTTCAATACCTAGATTCTGAGAAATAAAAAAAGAAAGGAGAAGGAGGGTGGTAATTTTTTTTATTACATTCCTCCCCTCCCGTCGTATCATGACGGAAGAAATTGGTGGTCCGGGGAGGAGAAACACAATCTCCTATTAGAACTAATGTGCAGAAATGCGAATAACCTCGCAGTGCTACCAGCCGGTGATTTAGAAGGATTTTAAGAACTTAATTGCGGAATTGCGAATAACTTCGCGGTGGTACCAGCCGTTGAAATTTGAAAAGCTATCGAATACATAGATCCTCTCTGTAAGGGTTGTATTTTTATTTTAGTAATATTTGCACTACTATCAATAGAGGTCAAGTGGGAATTAGTGTTTCCTCTTTGGTGGATGCCCATTTGTCCCATTCAATCATGGATTTCTCCCATGGCGACAACTCACTATTATCACTTGCATTTATCTTTTTATTCTGCTGGAGTTTAAATGTACTTGGTGCAATTGTTATTGTCTTACTGTTAGATTTTACAGCATGTTGTAGAGAAAGATGGGGCATATTGAGAATGGTTACCGCGTGATTAAGACTAGAAATAGTAGAAATAGGGAGTTCTTTAGACATTTTGGAAGTATTTAAACCGTCCGATTGAGTTTTATTTGTAAGTTTTTTTGGGATGATCCAATTAGGTCTTTGACAAATTAAATTATGTGGGGCTTGGATAGAATTTGTAGGATCTCTTTGTATCATAGAATGTGTAGGATTACTGGTCATCATTAAATTTAAATGCAGAACATTACTGTGGTTAGAAGTTGTATTTGGTGAATCACTGTGTATCGTACCATTTGAAAGTAAAAAGTTTGGAGTATCCCCTGGGAATATAATATTTTAATTTAGAGAGTTGGAAGGACCCCTGTGGGTCGTAATATTTGAATTTAGAGAGTTTGGAGGATCTCTGTGGATCGAAATATTTGAATTGGGAGAGTTTAGAGGATCTTTTTGGATGAAGAAGGGGATGGGTCAAGTTTGTGTAATTATTTTGGATTTTTTAAACTGCCTGGTTAGTATTATTAGTAGTTTTAGATTCTCTTTCAACCAATAGATTCATGACTTGTGTAAGAAGATTCTGATGGAAGAGATACTGAAGGTGAATTAGGTCTTAAAGGATTTTTGACAGTTGGAACACATTTGGAAGGATTTTTAGATGATATCCAATGAGGGCATTCAATTCCTAAATGTTTCCCTGTACATATAGGGCATTTATCATTATCATGATGCGAAGCTTTTGGTTTTCTTTGGGGGCAGTT
>JABUQX010039054.1:40000-41453 GCA_015478945.1 Trachelipus rathkii
GCTTCGACTTCTGCGATAAGGTGGGAGCTGTAAGTCGTTGACAGGATGAGCAGGTTCATTCCTCTTCCGACAATTTTCTCTCCTCGATGAATCCATTGTTCGATGGTGCTTGTTCGTCTGGCCAATTCAGGCTAGGAGACAGTGCGTATCGGAGTGTGAAAAATGTTTCTCTTCTCCTATCACGTCTTGGCCTAATTTTCATTCGTCTACGAAAGCGTTGCAGGGAAGTATCTTTTCGACGAGCAAAGCGTGCTTCCATCAAACGAAAGTGCGCTAAACCTCCTGTTCTCCTACTGACAAATCTTTCCTGGCCTCTTGCCATAAAACATCTCTTACAACTTCTGTAAAATCTGTCTTCCTCCTTATTCGATCTGATGGTTCTGTTTGCTAATTTCTCCAACTGAAAAGGCCATCTCTTCGCGCTCCTCATTCTTCCTCTACTCAGACCCTGGACGAATTCTGCGCATTCCTCATCCTCCCTCTCTTCTCATCAGGTGTCCTATGCCTTTACCTGTTATTACATTTGATCGGGTGCATGGGCTCCTGAAATCCACGAACGTTAGGAAGGCGGGTGGCCGGATGGCATTCTTCCCCGAGTTTTGAGGGCAGTGTGCTTCCGTGCTGACTCCCGCCCTTGTTTCAACTTTTATTCTCTTAGTGTCCTCAATACTAAACACTTTCCCTCAAGTGTGAAGCACGTCACATGTCACCGATTCCAGAAAAAAGGTAGCCGCTCTGATCCTTTCAACTATCGCGCTGTAGCTCTCACTTGTATTCTATCTACAAAATCTTTGAACCCCTTCTCAACTCTCATTTCTTAGACACTGGAATCTCATTCACTTCTTTCCGATCGCCAGTAGTATGGCTTTCGGCACTCAGGTGACATATTTTCCTATCTTACTGATTTATGTTTTCCGCCCTTAGGAACTACGGGGAGACTTGCGTGTGTGGCGCTTGACATATCCAAAGCGATTTGACCGGGTATGGCACGCGTCCACTTGCTCTCCACGTCTCCTTCCTTTGGGTTCCTCTTCACTTTGCTTTATGTCTAGTTGTTCTCTTCAATCGCTCAATGTCGGTGTTGTTGACCGGGGCGGACTTCTTCTTCTTTTTCTGTAAATTGTGGTGTTCCTTCCAGGGTTTCTGCTCTTATCTCCTACTTTATCTTACTTTTTCATTAATGATCTTCCAACCTGCACATCTAACCTATCCCAACTCGATGGCCGATGCACTCGAGCCCTTCATTCTCTCAAACTAACATTCTCAATTCTGCTCCTCTTTACTTCTAAGAATTGCCTCTCGTCTTAATCTTTCCGATTCTATTCTCGCTGATCGGATAGGATTTCCGGGTGGGTCGTCTCAACCTTGGAATTTAATTCTTTACAAACTCAACTTCTACAAATCTCCCTCTCTAAAAAACAACTTCCCCAATCTTTCTATCTCGTCGGACGGT
>JABUQX010039055.1:0-23140 GCA_015478945.1 Trachelipus rathkii
GCGAGGCGAAATCAGAAAGGCAGTATCCCATTGTGAAATAGAGAGAGAGTGAAGAGAGGGAGATAGTAACTGAAAAAAGGCAAAAAAATAGGCTGAGAGAGAGAGAGAGAGAGAGAGAGAAAGGATGTGAATTGGAACAGCAGTGTCCAATTTAGATAGAGAGAGAGGAGAGAGAGAGAGAGAGAGAAGAGAGAGAGAGTTTCAAGAAATTATTGTTGCCATTGTAATAGAGAGATTGAGTGAGAGAGAGGAGAGTGCAAAAAAGTGTAACCTTAGTGACATGGAGAGAGAGAATGTGAGCAGAGAGATAGAGAAGAGAAAGAGAGAGAGAAATGCCGGTTGTAATATGGGAGAGAGTGAGAAAGAAAGAGAGAGTTCAGAAGAGCAGTGTCCATTGTAATAGAGAGAGAGAGAGAGAGAGAGAGAGAGAGAGAGAGAGAGAGAGAGAGAGAGAGAGGTTTAGAAGAGCAGTGTCCATTGTGAGAGAGAGAGAGAGAGAGAGAGAAGTGAGAGAGTTCAGAAAGCAGTGTCCATTGTAATATAGATATAATAAAGAGAATGACGCATACAAATTAGATTGATAGAGAGAGACTGAGAGAGTTACTGAGGAATGTAGTCGAGGGAGGTTGCGTAACAACCGGTAGCAAAAAAGAGAATTGTGTTAGTGGAACGCATTGCGGTCAGATTGCGACGACATACCTCCATCAAAAGGCGAACTACTTATCCCCAATGAGAAGAGAAGCAATTTTAAGAATGCCAGTGAAGCAAATATTCTGAGACGCCTTAGATACACCGCTAAAGGGCCTTCTTAGGGGAGAGCTTATTTAGAAACTAAGAACTTGCTTATTAGAATTAAGGAAGATCGTTCCAATTAAGGATCACAAAAAAAGAAACGCCTATGATATTAAGGTTTAGACGAGAGGTTTTGTGTGTGTTTGCGAAGAAGATGTAATAGTTGTGGAGTGTGTGGGAACGATTATTCGTTGAAGAGTTACAGATGGATGAAATGAGGTTTAGAGGCGTTCAAAACCAACCATGTTTTCAATGTCCCAATTGTAATTCGTGAAGATTAGAGTTAGTTCTCCAATTTTACTTTCATAAATTTTTTATGTCTATGTTAAGACTGTAAATGAGTCAAAGATAATTTTTGACTCTGCCATCAGCGGGGAATACAGAAACAGTGCTAGGTACTCCGCGTCGCTGAGTTAAACAAGTAACGCGGGTCGCCTTAATCCCACTAGGTCCATCCGACCGTTCCAAACAAAGAAACAGTTCAAACGTACTTGTCGTAAGAGCTCCCGGTTTCTCTCATCCGCATAGATTTGCTGAGTACTGCGAAAGGCAGCCCCAAGACCTTAAATGAGTCAAAGCAAAGTAGTAATCAGAGACTGGAGAGGGTAAGTGAGACCAGAAGACTTGATAAAACGGTAAGATCTAGACTTCAAGTAGCTAATGAGTCAAAGGAGATTTTACGCTCTCTGCATCAGCGGATCGTGAAACACGTGGGACTCTGTGCCGCCTTGGTTAAAGCAGTAACGGCTGTTCGCGCTTATCCACTAGGCCATCCACCTTCCCAAAAAAAAAACTTTCCAAGCGTAGCTTTTAAAGCTCCCTGTTTTCTCATCCCATATGATTCAACCGTCGTCGAAGGCTCAATCAAGCCGTCTTTGTGTATGAGTATATGAAAGTATAGGTTTTGTAGATTTGTTAGAGGATTTTTGATGGTGTACCGGGTCGATGCCTTTTGCTTTGAAGGGTTAAAATGATGGTTTGGTTTCTACGGAATCAAGGGACTTGTAAATAATTGACCCAGAACACAGAAAATTGTTATTTTCTACTGAGCTTTCCTCACAACGAGTTGGTAGACTGTTTCAGCAAAGGTCATAGTCTGAGTAGCTTTCCACCTTTTGTTCTCGGGGTTAATTTTCCTCAGGCATATGGCTTATTCTATCGGTGATTATAAAAACGCCAATTCTGAATGCTGGATAAATCTGGCATCCCAAATTGAAAGTAGCTTATGATGCGTCCTTCAACTCACCGAATTTTCCTTTGCTTTAGACAGTTGTAAAGAGTAGGGTAGTTTCTGTAGGATAATGGAGTCAATTGTGATGTTATCTGGATCTCAATGAATTGGTGACATTTTCGACTTCTCTCGGGCTGACTATTGGAAATATGTATTCTGGTGGGTGGTTGAATCTTCAAAAGCTGATGATTGTGCGAGGTTTTGTTTAAGTAGTGTAATTCTTGAGGATAAAATCATTCTTGCTGTTGTCTCGATTTGTGGTTGTGTCATCATTTGGTTTGAGAAGTACTTTCATGCTGGGTCTAAACTGTGTAACCATTATTTGGAATGCATTTTGATATCTTCTCCACGACGTTAATCATCTCAGAAGTACTTTTAAGAAACTTGAACTCTTTGTTTCTTGCCATTAGCCTCTTAATTTTAGTTCCAAAGTTCGATTATCCTTCTTCATTGGGATTGCATTGGGGCATATTCTCTGTTCTTGTGAAATGTTGAGGATTTTTCAGTGAACATGTGATGTTCTTTGGACGTTTACCTTGTGGACCTGAAAGTCTTTGGTAGATATATTCTAGTGGTAAGGATTTAGCTTTCATTTTGTGTTCGCGGACTGTTGGGTCATTCAATGTCTACTGTGTCTACGGGGTCTGATCGGGAAGTGGCTGTTGAAGTTCTTGGTAGCGTTTTTAACGGCAAAATTGATGAGCTCATGGAACCTCGTTTGAATGATTTCAGCGCGATGTCTAAGATATCTCTTGAATTTCTTGCAATTTTCCTTTCACCTTGGCTATTATACTCTTCCATGATGCTTATGAATAAGATCCTTCGCTATCTGCGACTGTTTGTAGGTGTCGTAGAAATTGTCTAATTACTCCTGTGTTGATGTGGTAACGTAGACTTGGATGATAAACATTTTGTAGCTGTTTGAAAGTTTTATCTGGAGGTTAGTATTTTGTCGGAATCTCTTGTAAGCTTCCCATTATGATTCTTTAGATATTTGTTGATACGAAACCCAAAACCCTCTGTTTCAGCTCCGACGACCAATAGTGAATCGGCTGAAACATTTGTTTAACTTGAGTTTATTTAGAAATTTGTGCGGAAACACTACACTCATCCGCAGCTGGCACCATAGTATAAGTATCATGATGATGAATTGTGTGTGTTCTCGGTCATAGAAGATACCCAGTGAGCGCCACCGTATGTACGGCATTTCCCCGGCAAATGGTCGCGTTAATCACCCGATGTTGCCGTTAAACGTGTGCTGAGACTAGTAATTTCTCCAAAAAAATATTACATTTTGCAATAGTTTAGAGAAATAAAGTGTAATTTGTATTAAGCTGAATGAAGAGAACAGTCAAGCTCACGAAACGTCCTGCAAAAAAATTTTTTGCTCTTTCTTGGTTATAAATTTGATACCACTCTGCAGCAATGCGGGACATGGTACGTTATATATATATACTAAGAGGAAACATATGATATTATATATAATATATGATAGAGATATAATATTATATATATATATATATATATAATATAATATATATTTATACTTTGGTAATATATATATATATATCCAAAACACCGAAGAGTATAATGTATACGACGTTTTATTATATTCTATATCAGTATATATTCTGATAGGTTATTTATTTAATTATTATATATTCTATCTATATCTATATATATCTAAATATAGTAATTATATATATAATAATATATATATATATACGGTATATTTATATATTAATTAGTATATTATAATACTATATATATATATAACATATATATATATTATATATATATAATATATGTATATAGTATATATAGTAAATATAAAATAATATATATTTAGATATATATACTAAATATATATATTATATACTTATTATATTATATATAATATATTGTTATATATATTATATATATATATGATATATATCATTATATATATATTATATATATATATATATTATATATATTATATATATTACTTTTCCAATAAAAGTTAATTTATTTGTATTGGTCACCAATTAATTCTGAGTGATTAATATGCAGAGTTGGTGACTTTTTAATTATTTTTATAAATTTGATGTTATTAAAAAGTCAAATGAAAATAAATTAGTAACTATTTTATCGAAATATTACATGAATTGAATGCAAATAATTTGTCATTTTCACCCTAATATTTTAATTAATAAATAAATAATTAGATAATAAATAAATATATAAATAAATAAATAAATAAATAAATCGATAAATAAATAAATAAATGTTGATATAATAATTAAATAACAGTTGGAAACTCATGGTGCTAAAAAGCAACAAACAAATTCACGATGTTTTCCCCCCCAGTATCCTCGAAATTTCCCCACAAACGTCACAAGTTCACCTTTCAAATTGATTGAAGCATAAAGCGTGAAACAGAATGCACTTGGGATCCATAAATAGGAAAGGACTTTGCCTAATGCAACCCTCATTAAACTTTGTTTAATGAAATTAGTTTCGGTTAATTCAATTTATTAATCATTTTATACGGCATCAAAGCATTTCATTCGATTCATAAGTAATATGTAAGTGACACAAAATTCCAAGGTTGACTTTATACATCATACATACACGGTTATATAGATCCTTCTCTATTACATGTTCCCATCATATCTTAGTTAATAATAAGTTTGCTAGGATCGTAGATGGCTTTTTATAGTTTTATTTATGCTGAAAAAGAGTAATTTAATATTTTTTGAAAATAAAAAATTAAATGATTTTCGTTTGATAAATAAATATTCTAGATATTTTTAATATTAAATGTTCTTGTGTTTTGTGTTAAAGTGCTGAAAATTTAACATTTCTTGATATATATATATATATAATCTTATTTATATACTATATTATATATTATTATATATACTATATCTTATTATTATATATTTATAATATATATATTATATATATATTATTATATATATATATTATAATATAATATTATATATATATATTTTCCGTTTATAAAATTAATGTCAAGTTGGATTCACTTGGTTTTATGTTATGTTAGGCTAGGTAACGCAGTTGTTAGAAAGATTAATATCTCGTAAAGAGGAAATATTCACTCTCCAGCTCATACACTTTGAAAATCATAAACTCTATTTTCAGTAATGAAGAGGTGATAGGTGTCATGCTGTGTGAATTTGCATGGTGCAGAAGGTGGTATTCTGTGGGGATGAGTATTAGTAAGGAGTGAGGTAATAGGGTGAGTGAGAAGTTGAAGAATGGTAATCTGATGTACAGATGAATTACTGGTGAAATGATCAAGACGGAGGCGAAATGGTGATTGAGTGGATTTGGAAGTTGTGTAACAAAGCTTTTATGAAGGGTATAGTACCGTACCGAGTGATTGGAGGAGTGGCAGTAATAGTACCCTTATATAAGGGTAAAGCATAGGGGTAACTGTAGGAATTATAGGGGATATAGTTTTATGAGTGTTGTATGTGAGATATGCTGAATTTTGGGTTTGAAAGATTGGAATCGAGTTTACTGAGGAATGATTGGTGAAGAACAAGGTACGTTTTAGAAGTCGCAGAGGATGTGTGGATCAATATTTACACTGAAAAAATGATTGAAGAAATGAAGGAGAAGAAGAAATTAAATTGCATTTAGGGTTTTATGGATTTGCGAACAGGCGTATAGATAGGTTATAGACTTATGGCAGGTTGTTAGTTGGATATTAATGGTGTTTGGTGGTAGGCTTCAGAATGGAACTATGAGTATGTATGTATGATGAAGTGGAGAGTAAATAGAGGGGGCCTGAAGTGGAGTGGGATTATGATAATTAATAGCTTGAGTGAGGCAGTGATGTGTTACGTTCTTCGCTTGGTTATTCAATTTGTATATGGACGGGGTTTTTAAAAGAATTAGAGGGGGTGGCAAGGGGATGTTGTTTTGACTGATAGGAATGGAAGGAGAGTGAGTGGAGGGTGACCCATCTATTATATGTGAATGCTTTGGTTTTGTGTGGGCGAATCTGAAGATGCTGTGGAGAGTGATAGAGGGACTTTTGGCAGGGTGTAAAGGAGGAGATTATGAGAGTTAGGTGATAAGAGTAAGGGTTATGGTTGTGCAGTGGGCAGTGTCCGTGTGAGTTATGTTGGGTGGGAAAGCAACTGGACAAGTGTCTGATTTAATATTTAAGGATCTTTATGTTGAGATAAAAGAACGGATGACAAGAGGTTAGGTAGGAGAGTTGTGATTGGGAGGATAGGTGGACACTGGCTGGCGAATAAAATCGTATGGTGACGTTAAGGGATTAAGTCTTTGAGTGTGCTTGGGTCTGATATGAGGGTACTGTACCTGTGAATGTTAGTATGAGACTATAGGTCTGGAATAAGAGGTTAGATCTGAGTACAATGGTGTTCAGATAGAATTCTTAGGTGGTGGTTAGGTGCGAGAAAAATATGATAAAGCGGAATAACGCTTAGGAAGATTGTGTGGTGTGAAGTAGGTAGAATGAGAAAAAAATGAAAGCATTTGAGATGGTTTGTTCATGAGCGGATAGGATGGAGTGAGTAGTTCTGGTTAATCGCGATATAGTAATGGGTGAGTGTCTGCTATGAAAGTGACCGGCTAGGAGACCGAAGAAAGGTGGATTGAGTCGTAGGAATCTGAGGAGGTGGAATATGAGTGGAGAGGCGGAAGCAAGGTACATACATAGGAGTGAATGGGAAGTTTTGTGAGAGGTATGGTTGTAGCCCATCTTGGGCCAAGGGATACCTAATGACAGAGATGCCATAGTGAGGGTGTCCAGTCGCGTGTCCGTAAGCTGTTGGAGTGGAATTTCTGGATCTGCGGTGAGTTTTACCTAAAGTTATGAGGTATAAGTGTGAGATAATGAGTGATGTGATGATGATGAGATGATGGAATGATGGATGATCGATGATGACATATATATATATATATGTTAGTTATCAGTTATTATTTTATAATATTGTATATATTATATTTATATATTTATATAATATATTTAAATAAAATAAAGTAATATCTATTGCTTCTGCGGTGTGTAGAGGATGATTATGAGGAAGTCAAGAAGGAAGGAATCAGGTTAGGTCATGTTAAGAAGACTGCGCTAGGTAGGAGTCAAGATAGGCTGCCTAGGTAGGATCTAGTTAAAGAAGGCATCGATTAGGTGAGGTCGCAGTTAAGGAAGACTGCTCCTAAGTGTGCAGTACAAGAAGGCTGCCTAGGGTTAGGCAGTCACGAAGGCTCCTAAAGGTAGGGAGAGTAAAAGAAGGCCTGCTAGGTAGGCAGTTAAGAAGACTGACCTAGGTAAGTAGTCAAGAAAAAGTGCTGCCAAGTAAGGACAGGTGCTAGAAGACTACCTAGGGTAAGGCCAGTCAGAAGCCTGCCCGTAGGTAAGGCAATTAAGAAGGCTGCTTAGGTAGCGCAGTCGAAGAAGGCCTGTCTAGGTAAGGCAAACGTTTAACAGATAGATCTGTTCCTATTAGTTTAGGCAGTCCAAGTTAAGTGTCTATACCTTTTAGGTATCGGGTATTCAAGTTAAAGTAAGGCTATGCACGAGGTAATTTTGTAACAGTCATAAGAGATGTGCTGTTCACTATGTGTTACTGCGTACGCTAGATCTAATAACCAGATAGTGCTACCCTAGGGTAGGTTTCTACTTCTTGAAGCTGACCTTCGTCCTAGGCTCCTCATCGTGCAGCCCTTATATCAGAGACATCGCGCTGATCTTGGTGTAATGGGCCTGTTCAAGAAGGCTTTGCCTAGGTAGGCTCTATGTTTATGAGAAGAACTGTCCGATAGTCTAGGCCACAGTCAGCATATTCGGCTGCCTAGGTAGGTACAGTATAAGAAGCTTGCACTGATGTAGTTAGCAGGGTTCTTTATAGAAGCTACATGCGACTATGGTTACGGTTCGTAGTTTAGCCGTCGCTCTGTCTAGGCTCAGAGTGGGGCGGAGTTTAGCCCAAAGAGCTCGTACCCCTTCAGTGTAGGCCAGACTCAAGATAGGCTGACTCTATAGCGTCCTACAGGTTATGTTTTTCTTCTCCGCTCCATGAACAGACCATCAACTCAGAACTTACCAGGCTGCTCTAGCGTTACCGTTCCAGAGGCATATAGAAATGTCCCTTTTCGCCACTGGACTCAGTTGTCCACCTCTTATGGTTTTAGGGTCTCCTCGGTGGGCAGTTTCAAGTACAATAGAGGCTACGCTACAACGTCGTAATCGCGCTCCCCGAGTTCAATCCAAGGGACTCTTCCCTACCCAGGTTGCCTAGGTACCGGGGCTGGCCCCCTCTCCACAAGTCACAGAAGTGCTCTTGCCTTATGGTTAGAGTTTTCATGTCTTTCCTCCATTATTTGCCATACGCGCCACGCCACGGTAGGCCACGACCTCAATGACAGGCTGCCTTAGGTGTAGCTGCGATCAAGATAGGTCTGCCCTAGCCGTAGTGCTCTAAGTTCAACGATTTAGTGCCTCTGCGTACGGTTGCGACAGTTCGCACGACAGATCCCTGCCTATGGGTCTCTATCCTGGGCAGTCCATTATGCGCTGCCTAGGTAGGCCAGTTCATGAAGGCTTGATTAGGAGGCAGTTACAGAGACTGCCTAGGTAGGCAGTTTAAGAACACTGCCTAGGTAGGCAGGTGGCAACAGGAAGCTGCCTAGGTAGGGCAGTTAAGAAGCTGCCTAGGGTAGCAGTCCAAGAAGGCTGCCTATGGATAGGCAGTGAAAGAAGGCTGCCTAGGTTAGCAGTCAAGAAAGGCTGGCTAGGCAGGCAGTCAAGCATGATGCATGTAAGCAGTCAATAAGGCTGCCTAGGTAGGCCAGTCAAGAAGGCTGCTTAGGTAGGGCAGTCAAGAAGGCTGCCTAGGTAGGGCAGTCAGCAAGGCGCTCTAAGGTGGCGCAGTCAAGAGGATGCTAGTAGGCAGTTAAGAAGACTGCCTAGGTAGGCAGTCCAAGAAGGCTGCCTAAGGTCAGGCAAGTTAAGAAGGCTGCCTATGTAGGCTGTCACGAAGGCTTGCTAGGTAGGGCGAGTAAAGAAGGCTGCCTAGGTAGGCAGTAACGAAGGCTGCCTAGGCAGGCAGTCAAGATGGTTGCCTAGGCTACATCAGACAGGCTGCCTAGGTAGGAGTCAATGAAGGCTAGGCTTAGGTATGGCATCAAGAAGGCTGCCTAAGGTAGGCAGTCAAAGAAAGGACTGCCTAGGTGGGCAGTCAAGAAGGCTGCCTAGGTGGCAGTTTAGAAGACTGCCTAGGGTAGGCGTCAAGAAGGCTGCCTAGGTAGGCAGTTCAAAAGACTGCCTTGTAGGTCGTCAATAGGCTGCCTAGGTAGGCAGTTAAGAAGAGCGTTTGTTGGCAGTCAAGAAGGCTGCCTAGGTAGAGTATAAGAAGGCTGCCTAGGTAGAGAGGTATAGAAGGCTGCCAAGGTAGGCAAGTCAAGAGGCTGCCTAGGTAGGCAGACAGTAAGGAAGGCTGCCTAGGTAGGCAGTCAAGAAGGCTGCCCTTAGCGTAGGCGCAGTATAAGAAGACTGCCTAGCGTACGCGTGCAGTCAAGGAAGGTCATGGGCCTAGGATAGGATGGGGGTCGATAGTGGTGGGTAGAGGGGGAAGTGGTGCGTGGCTTGAGGAGTTTGAGGGCAGTTCGAGGTAGACAAGGGCCTGGCGCTAGGTGAGGCAGTTAAGTGGGAAGGCGATTACCGGGATGTAGGCGAGGTTAAGTAGAATGACGCCTTGGTAGTGACAGTTAATGAAAGGGCTGGAAGTGGTTGTAGTTGGGGTGCGGGGGTCGTTGGCTGTTGGTGTGCGAAGTCATAGAAGGCTGCCCGCTAGGTCAGGCGTGCCACGTTATTAGAGCATGCTGCATAGGTAGGAGCGGAGTTCTCGAAGAATGGTTCTGCGCTTTTAGTGTGGGGGCGGAGAGTCAGTCACGAGGGAAGGGCGGCGTGGTCTTTATACGCGGTAGAGTTGTCGTGGGCGCTCTCGTGCGTCATTCAAAATGATAGGCGGTGTTCCCTTGTAGGTAGAGGATGTCAAATAGCTCGCTATAGGTTGGCAGTTAAGAGAAGACTGCGCTAGGTAAGCAGTGCAAGAAGAGCTTGCACTAGGAGTAGAAGTTAGGAAGTTAGGCAGTATTAAGAAAGGCCAGATTTGGTAGGCAGGTCAAGAACACAGGCTGCCCTAGGTGAAGGGGCATTGTAAAGTAAGACTGCCTAGGTAGGCAGTCAAGAAGGCTTGCCTAGGTAGGCAGTCAGAAGGCTGCCTAGGTAGGCGCAAGAAGGCTGCGCCTGGGAGTTATGTAGATCAGTATCGCAAGAAGGCTCGCCTGAGCGGTAGGGCAGTTCGAGAGGATGTGGTTGCGGGTTCGTCTGAGAGGTAGGTCTATGGTCAGTATTGGAGTTGGCTGTGTGCCAGTGAGCGGTGAGGTCGAGCTGCTAGAAGGGTGGCTGTGCTCTAGGTCGCGTGAGGCGGTGCGTAGCGATTAAGGAAGGGCGGGCCTGACTGTTGCGCATTGGGGATGGATGGTGGCGTTGTGTCGGGAGGTGTGTCAGGACTATGAAGGGGCTGTTCCTGTGTTGTAGTGGAGTGGTTGGCGCCGTGCTGGTGAATTGAGAAGGCTGCTTAGTAGGGCAGTTAAGAAAGCAGTAGGCTTTGCCAGCGTTTCTAGAGTGCAGGTATGTGTGAGGTGCTAGTAGCGCAAGACAGGCCTGCCCCTAGGTAAGTGGGGCATCGTGTGCAAGAGAAGGAGGTTCTGCGCGGGGTGGAGTTGATAGCTTGGTCATTGAGAGGCGTGTGCGTCTGTGTTATGTGGGGTAGGGGTATGTGGGGGGCAAGGTTGCAAGATAGGCTTGTTGGCGTCTGGGGATAGCGAGATCAGGTTCGAAGATGCGGTTGTCTAGGGTGTAGGTGTATGCAGTGGAGCAGAAGACTGGCTAAGGTAGGGCAGGTCAAGAAGGCTGCCTGGTAAAGGCAGTTAAGAAGGCTGTCCGTAAGGTAATGGCAGTCAAGATAGCGGCTGCCCTAGGAGAGGGCGAATTAAGAAGCTGCCTAGGTAGGCAGACAGTCAAGAAAGCTGCTTAGGTAGGCGAGTTAAAGCGGGCTGATTAGGTAGGACAAGTCAAGAAAGGCTGCCTAGGCAACGGCAGTCACAGAAGGCTTTGCCGTATGTAGGCAGTCCAAGGAAAAGCTGCCTAGGTAGGCAGTATAAGAAGGCTGCTAGGTAGGCAGTCAGAAAGACTACCTAGGTCGGCAGTCCAAGAACAGGCTGCCTAGGTGAGGATTAAGAAGGCTGCTAGTAGGCAGTCCAAGAAGGCTTCGTCTCCATAGGTAGGCGTTAAGAAGACTGCCTAGGTAGGCAGTCAAGAAGGCTCGTGGTGGGCCAGTTAGAGGCTGCCCTAGGTTTATTCAAGTCAAGAAGGCCTGCCTGGTAGGCAGTGTTAGAAGGCTGCCTGGGGCCGAGTCAAGAGGCCTGCCTAGGTAGGCAGTCAAAGAAGTGTGCCTAGGTAGGCAGTCAAGTAAGCTGCCTAGGTAGCAGTTAAAGACTGCCTAGGTAGGCCAGTCAAGAAGGCTGCCTAGTGGTGGGCAAGGTCAAGAACGCTGCCTAGGCTAGGCAGTTAAGAAGACTGCCTAGGTAGTGCGTCAAGAAGGCTGCCTAGGATATCAGTCAAGAAAGGCTGATTTGGTCAGGCAGTCAAGAGGCTGCCTAAGGTAGGCAGTTAAGAAGCTGCCTAGGTTTGCAGTCAAGAAGGCCTGCCTTAGGTAGGCAGTCAGAAGGCTGCCTAGGTAGAGAGTCAAGAAAGCTGACTAGGTAGGGCCAGTCAAGAAGGCCTGCTAGGTAGGGCAGTCAAGAAGGCTGCCTAGGTAGGGCAGTCAAAGAGTAGGCAGTTAAAAACGACTGCCATAGGTAGGCAGTCCAAGAAAGGTGCCTCAGGTAAGGTAGTTAAGAAGGCTGCTTTAGGTAGGCAGTAGAAGGCTGCCTAACGTAAGGAGTTAAGTAAGACTGCCTTAAGTAGGCAAGTCCAAGAAGGCTGCCTAGGTAGGCAGTGTAGAAGGCCTGATTAGGTGGGCAGTTAAGAAGACTGCCTAAGGATAGGCAGTAAGATAGGCTGCCTAGGGTAGGCAAGTCAAGAAGGCTCGTCTAGGATAAGGCAAGTCAAGAAGGTGCCTAGGGTAGGCAGTTAAGAACGAGCTGCCTAGGGTAGGCTAGTCAAGCAAGGCCTGCCGTCAGGCAGCGCGAGTCAAGACGGCGTGCCCGCTAGGTTAGGACAGTCAACGAAGGCCTGTCCTAGGTAGGCGTCAAGGAAAGTGAGCGGCTAGGATGGGTAGGGCAGTAAGAGGCTGCCTAGGTAGGCCGTCAAGAGGCTCCCTAAAGATCGAAAGAAGAAGAAAGAAATGAATGGAATGCAAAACAGAGGAAGGAAGGCAGGAAGGGATAAAAGGAGAGAAGACGTAGAGACGCTAGGAGGGATCGGAAGGCTAGAATCGCAGGACCAAAGGCAGGATAGGCATGACACTCGTATGGTTCATAGTCAGAGAAGTCGGACAGTTATAGAAGGCTGTCCTAGGTAGGCAAGTCATACTGAATACGCTGGACATAGAGCATAACTGCAGGTCAGAGAAGGCTGGCCTATGGTTAGGCAGTTAAGAAGGCTTGCCTAGGTAGGGCCAGTCCAAGAAGGCTGCCTAGAGATAGGCCAGTCACAGAAAGCTTGACATTTAGGTAGGCAGTTAAGAAGAACTGCCATAGGTAGGCAGTCAAGATAGGCTGCCTCAGGTAGGAAGTTAGGAAGGCTGATTTGGTGGCAGTCCTAAGAAGGCTGCCTAGGTAAGGACAGTGTAAGGGGAGTTCTAGTACTTGGCCAAACGCCTAACCTGGTTCAGAGTAACTAAATAAAATGTTCACTTTTTTTTTTTTATTACTCTCAATTGTTGAAGAATTTATTCGAGCTCACATATGGTGTAATTTTTGCTTTCGAAATTCCGAAAACTTTTCAAGTTACGGATATTTTTATAGGGGTGTCCACTGAATAATTCCATTTCCAGGTTGCGAAGAATTGCAATTCAACTTCGTGTTAGGAATATTTTCCAGGTTTTAGTATGACATTTTATAATACAATTACACTTTCCTTTTCCGCACAGAACACCAACCGCCAAGTCTCAGGCTCTTTCTCAATCGATATAATGGTAAGGTCAGGAGTCTGAGCCGGAGCCAGCAGCCGGGAGCCGGAGCCGGAGCCGGAGCCGGAGCCGAAGCCCGGAGCTGCAAGCCCAAATTATAAATTTTTTATAAGACTCATTGTTTATGCGAGGTAAAAACTTTAGCTGCAAAAGCTCGAGCCTAAAGCTTATTCTGAATGAAACGGGGTCGGAGTTAGAAGCCGGAGCCGGAGCCGGAGTCGGACCTGAAGGGGAACCGAAGCTGGAGCCGGAGCCGGAGCTTAAAAACAATATTTTAGGTTAATTTTTGCAGGTGAATAATTCTACAAAGTTGGAGGTGAACAATTTTGAAAAGGAGTCCGGAGCCAGAGCGGAGTCAGATATTGCAATTTCTTCTAAAGTTATATTATTTAAAAAAAGAAAATTGTTTTGTTTTTTCTAAAAAAATACGTCTGCAAAGTCGGAGCTGAACTATTCTTTAATAGAATCAGAGCTGATAGCGGAGCGGACTGGAACCGGAGGGCCAGAGGTCAGAGTGGGGAAAAGTAAAATAAACTTAGGTTTTATTATAACATTGTATAAAATTTATTTTTTATAAGAAATTGTTTTTGCAGAGTAAAAATAACCTTCTGCAAAGTCGGAGCTGAAATATTTCTGAATGTGAAACGAAGTCGGAGCGAAGCGGAGCTGGAGCCGGAGCAGGGTCGAGCCTTAGCCGGAGGCGAATCTGAAAAACAAATTTTTTTTCCAAGATTTTATTTTTGCAGATGAAAGTAATTCTACAGTTGGAGCTGAACAATTTTGAAAAGGAACCGGATGGGAAAGCCGGAGCCGGAGCCGGAGCCGCGAGGTATTGGATTTTTTAAAGAAATTGTTTTTGTAGATAAAATACTTCTGCAAGTCGGAGCTGAGCTATTCTGAATGTGAAAGCGAAGCCAGAATCAGAGCCGAGCCGGAGCCGGAGTTGGAGGCGGAGCCGGAGGCGGATCTGAAAAACAAATTTTTTTGCAGATGAAAGTACTTCAATAAAGGTTTGAAACGGAACAATTTTAAAATGATCGAGCCGGAGCCGGAACCGGAGCCGGAGCCGAGTGGACCGGAGCCGGAGCGGAGCCAGAGGTAAAGTATAAATTTTGTTAAAGAAATTGTTTCTGCGGTTAAAATGCTTCTGTAAAGTCGGAAGGCTGAACTATTTCTGAAATGGAAAGAAGTCGGAGCCTGGAGGTCGGAGCCAAGGACCGTGCGGAGGCTGAAGAACAATTTTTTTGCAGTTGAACAGTAATTTCTTTAAAAAGTTGGAGCTGAGGCAATTTGAAAAAGGAGCTGGGAGCCGGACCCGGAATCGGAGCCGGAACGAGTCGGAGCAAGAGCCGGAGCCGGAGAACGGAGGCCATAACCGGTAGTTGGAGCCGGAAGGCACGTGAGCCGGAGCATAAATTTTTTAAAGATATTTTTTGGAAGTAAAAATATTTCCGCAAAGTCAGAGCTCAACTATTTTGAAAAATAGATACGGAGTGGTGGCGGTGCGGTGCGGTGCGGTGCGGTGGCGGGCGCTCACGCGCTCTGTGGTGATAAAAACTGTTACTGCGGCTTGTGGTTAGCTTATTTAGGTGAGGTGAGGTGCGTAATGATCTTTTAGCTTTCTGGGAAAAAAAGAAAAAAATCATTCAAAATCTTTATAGGCGTTTTCTCCTCCGATCACTTTTTTATCTAATATCAAGCTGACAAAAAAATTCGCTTAAAAAAAATTAAAATTATTGTGTTGAAAATTTCCAGGTCATTTATATATATATATATAGAAGATTCGTACGAAGTTTTATTCAGATTAAAAAAACGTGGGTTGGTGTCAGACAAGATTGAAGTGATGACTTGAAAATTTTTTTTTAGAAAATATGAAATTTAAATTGAAAATATTTGAAGTTACCATTTTTTTTTTATTGAAATTTCAAAGGCAAATGATTATATCTTTTTTGACCACCACTTTATAAACTAGTACTTTCGTGAAAAAGTATTGAATATCGTAAAAAATAAAGTGGTTATATGTTTTCAGTTGAACAGTAAAGAAATTCAGAATGCCCACTCCCCCTCCCATAAATCCCAAACCAAGCAAGTCTATTAAAACGAAATAAACAGAAATACATAGAGTAATAGTTTCCTCATATAAATAAAAAGCTCTCTCATTTCCCACGATTAAAAGAAACCTTAAATTTCGAGTAGCAGACTCCCCTTAAGGAAGACTGCCTAGGTAGGCCAGTCAAAAGGCTCCTAGGTAGGCAGTCAAGAAAGGCTGCCTAGGTAAGCAGTCAGGAAGGCTGCCTAGCAAGGCAGTCAAGAAGGCTGCCCTAGGTAGGCAGTCAAGAAGGGCTGACTAGGTAGGGCTATTCAAGAAAGGCTTTGCCTAAGGTAGGCAGTTAAGGACTGCCTAGGTAGGCAGTGAAGAGGCTGCCTAGGTAGGCAGTTAAGAAGGCTGCCTAGTAAAGGCAGTTAAGAAGGCTGATTAGGTAGGCAGTTAAGAAGACTGCCTAGGTTGGCAGTCAAGAAGGCTGCCTAGGTAGGCAGTCAAGAAGGCTGCCTAGGTAGGCAGGTGAAGAAGGGTGCCTGGGTGGGAGGCAAAAAAGGGGGCCTGGTAGGCAGTTAAGAAGCGCTGATTAGGTAGGCAGTTAAGAAGACTGCCTAAGGTTGGCAGTCAAGAAGGCTGCCTAGGTAGGCAGTTCAGAACTCTGCCTAGGCTAGGCAGTCAAGAAGGCTGCCAAGGCAGGGCAGTCAAGAAGGCTGCCTAGGTAGGCAGTCCAAAAGGCTCTAGGTATGCAGTTAAGAAGGCTGCTAAGGTAGGCAGTTAAGAAAGCTGTCCTAGGTAGGCGTTAAGAGACTGCCTAGGTAGGCAAGTCAAGAAAGCTGCTTAGGTAGGCAGTTAAGAAGAATGCCTAGGTAGGCAGTCAAGAAGGCTGCCTAGTAGGTCGTCAAGAAGGCTGCTAGGTAGGCAGTTAAGAAGGCTGCCTAGGTAGGCAGTCAAGAAGGCTGCCTAGGTAGGCAGTTAAGAAGACTGCCTAGGTAGGCAGTCAAGAAGGCTGCCTAGGTAGGCAGTTAAGAAGGCGCCTAATTACATGCAGTCAAGAAAGCTGGCCTAGGTGGCAGTCAGGAAGGCTGCTAGGTAGCAGTCAAGAGGTGCCCTAGCAGGCAGTCAAGAAGGCTGCCGTAGGTAGGCAGTCAAGAAGGCTGCCTAGGTAGGCAGTCAAGAAAGCTGCCTATGTAGGCAGTTAAGAAGGCTGATTTGGTAGGCAGTCAAGAAGGCTGCCTAAGGTAGGCAGTCAGAAGTCTGCCTAGGTAGCAGTCAGTAAAGTGCCCTAGGTAGGCATCAAGAAGGCTGCCTAGCTGGCAGTAAAGAAGGTTGCCTAGGTAGGCAATTAGAAAGCTGCCTAGGTAGGTCAGTCAAGAAGGCTGCCTAGGTAGGCAGTCAAGATAGGGCTGCCTAGGTAGGCAGTCAAGAAGCTGCCTAGGTAGGCAGTTAAGAAACTGCCTAGGTAGGCAGTCCAGAAGGCTGCCTAGGTAGGCCGTTAGAAGAATGCCTAGTAGGCAGTCAGAAGGCTGCTAGGTAGGCAGTCAAGAAAGCTGCTAGGTAGGCAGTCAAGAAGGCTGCCTAGCGCTGGCAGAAGTCAGAAGGTTGCCAAGGTAAAGGCAATTAAGAAAGCTGCTAGTAGGCCAGTCAAGAAGGCTGCCTAGGTAGGCAGTCAAGAAGGCTGCCTAGGTAGGCAGTAGAAAGCTGCCTAGGCAGACAGTTAAGAAGGCTGCCTAGGTAGGCAGTCAAGAATATCTGCCTTGGTAGTCAGATAAGAAGATAATGCCTGGTAGGCAGTCAAAGGCCTGGCCTAGGTAAGGCAGTCAAGAAATAGGCTGCCTAGGTAGGCAGTCAGAAGGCTGCCTAGGCGGTAGTCAAGAAGGCTGAGCCTAGGTAGGGCAGTTAAGAAGACTGCCAAGGTAGGGCAGTCAAGAAAGCTGCCTAGGTACGGCAGTTAAGAAGGCTGCCTAGGTAGGCAGTCAAGAAGGCTGCAATATGTATTCAAAAAAGTTCCAAAGAAAAAAAAGGGGCCCCCCCCCCCCCCTGGCTAGAACAGGCAGTCAGAATGGCTGCTAGGTAGGCAGTCAAGAAGGCTGCCTGGGCAGGCAGTCAAGAAGGCTGCCAGGTAGGCAGTTAAAAAGGCTGCCTAGGTTGGCAGTCAAGAAGGTTGCCTAGGTAGGCAGTCAAGAGGCTGCCTAGTAGGCAGTCAGAAGCTCCCTAGGTAGGCATCAAGAATGCTTCCTAGTTAGGAGTTAAGAAGACTGCCTAGGTAGCAGTCAAGAAGGCTGCCTAGGTAGGCAGTCAGATGGCTGCCTAGGCAGGAAGTTAAGAAGACTACCTAGGTAGGCAGTCAAGAAGGTTGCCTAGGAGGCAGTTAAGAAAGGGTTGCCTAGGTCAGCAGTCCAAGAAAATCCTGCCCTTGGTAGTCAGTTAAGAAAATGCCTAGGTAGGCAGTCAAGAGGTGCCTAGGTAGGCAGTCAAGAAGGCTGCCTAGGTAGGCAGTCAAGAAAGGATGCCTAGGCAAGCAGTCCAAGATGGCTGCTAGGTAGGCAAGTTTAAGAAGACTGGCCTAGTAGGCAGTCAAGAAGGCTGCCTAGGTAGGGGGTTAAGAGGCTGCCTAATTATGCAGTCAAGAAGGCTGCCTAGGTAGGCAGTCAAGAAGGCTTGCCTAGGTAAGCAGTCAAGAAGGCTGCCTAGGCAGGCAGTCAAAAGGCTGCCTAGGTAGGCAAGTCAAGAAGGCTGCTTAGGTAGGCAGTCAAGAAGCTGCAATTAGGAGTTAAGAAAGGCCTGATGGTAGGCAGTCAAGGAAGGCTGCCAGTAGGGCCGTTAAGAAGACTGCCTAGGAAGGCAGTCAAGAAAGGCTGCCTAGGCATGCAGTCAAGAAGGCTGCCTAGGTAGGCAGTTAAGAGACTGCCTAGGTAGGCAGTCAAGAAGGCTGCCTAGGTAAGCAGTTAGAAGGCTGATTTGGTAGGCAGTCAAAGAAGGCTGCCTAGGTAGGCCGTTAAAGAAGACTGCCTAGGTAGGCAGTCAAGGAAGGCTGCCGTAGGTATGCAGTCAAAAGGCTGCCTGGTAAGCAGGTCCAAGAAGGCGCCAAGGGTAGGCATCGAGAAGGCTGCCTTTAGGTAGGCAGTCAAGAAGGCTGCCAAGGTTGGCATCAAGAAGGCTGAATAGGTAGGCAGTTTAAGAAGACTGACCTAGGTAGGCAGTCAAGGAAGTCTTGCCTAGGTAGGCATTTAAAAGACTGCTAGGTAGGCAGTCAGAAGGCTGCCTAGTAGGAAGTTAAGAAGGCTGATTTGGTAGGCAGTCAAGAAGGCGCTAGGTAGCAGTTAAGAAGACTGCCTAGGTAGGAAGTTAAGAAGGCTGCCTAGGTAGGCAGTCAAGAAGGCTTGCCTAGTAAGCAGTCAACAAGCTGCCCAGGTAGGCAGTCAAAAAGGCTGCCTAGGTAGGCAGTCAAGAATGCTGCCTAGGTAGGCAGTAAAGAAGGCTGCCTAGGTAGGCAGTTAAGAAGACTGATTAGGTAGGCAGTCAAGAAGGCTGCCTAGGTAGGCAGTTAAGAAGGCTGCATAGGTAGGCAGTTAAGAAGACTGCCTAGGTAGGCAGTCAAGAAGGCTGCCTAGGTAGGCAGTCAAGAAGGCTGCCCAGGTAGGCAGTCAAGAAGGCTGCCTAGGTAGGCAGTCAAGAAGGCTGCCTAGGTAGGCAGTCAAGAAGGCTGCCTAGGTAGGCAGTTAAGAAGACTGCCTAGGTAGGCAGTCAAGAAGGCTGCCTAGGTAGGCAGTTAAGAAGGCTGCCTAATTAGGCAGTCAAGAAGGCTGCTTAGGTAAGGGCAGTCATAGAGCTGCTAGGTAGGCAAGTCATAAGGCTGCCTAGGCAGGCTGTCAAGAAGCTGCCAAGGTAGGCAAATTAAGAAGGCTGCGCTAGGTAGGCAGTCAAAGAAGGCTGCCTAGGTAGGCAGTCAAGAAGGCTGCCTAGGTACCAGTCAAGAAAGGCTGCCTAGGTAGGCGTCAAGAATGCTGCTCTAGGTAGGCAAGTCAAGAGACGCAGCGGTGATGGGGGGAAATGGAAGTTAAGAAGACTGCCTAGGAGGCAGTCAAGAAGGCCTGCTAGTGTAGGCAGTCAAGAAGGCTGCCTAGGTAGGCAGTCAAGAAGTCTGCCTAGATAGGCAGTTAAGAAGACTGCCTAGGTAGGCAGTCAAGAAGGCTGCCTAGGTAGGCAGTCAAGAAATCTGCCTTGGTAGGCAGTTAAGAAGACTGCCTAGGTAGGCAGTCGAGAAGGCTGCCTAAGTAGGCAGTTAAGAAGGCTGATTTGGTAGGCAGTCAAGAAGGCTGCCTAGGTAGGCAGTCAAGAAGGCTGCCAAGGCAGTTAGTCAAGAAGGCTGCCTAGGTAGGCAGTCAAGAAGGCTGCCTAGGTAGGCAGTCAAGAAGGCTGCCTAGGTAGGCAGTCAAGAAAGCTGCCTAGGTAGGCAGTCAAGAAGGCTGCCTAGGCTGGCAGTCAAGAAGGCTGCCAAGGTAGGCAATTAAGAAAGCTGCCTAGGTAGGCAGTCAAGAAGGCTGCCTAGGTAGGCAGTCAAGAAGGCTGCCTAGGTAGGCAGTCAAGAAAGCTGCCTAGGTAGGCAGTTAAGAAGACTGCCTAGGTAGGCAGTCAAGATATCTGCCTTGGTAGTCAGTTAAGAAGAATGCCTAGGTAGGCAGTCAGAAGGCTGCCTAGGTAGGACAGTCAAGAAGCTGCCTAGGTAGCAGTCAAGAAGGCTGCCTAGGCTGGCAGTCAAGAAGGTTGCCAAGGTAGGCAATTAAGAAAGCTGCCTAGGTAGGCAGTCAAGAAGACTGCCTAGGTAGGCAGTCAAGAAGGCTGCCTAGGTAGGCAGTCAAGAAAGCTGCCTAGGCAGACAGTTAGAAGGCTGCTAGTCGGCAGTCAGATATCTCTTGGGTAAGTCAGTTAAGAAGAATGCCTAGGTAGGCAGTCAAGAAGGCTGCCTGGTAGGCAGTAAGAGGCTGCCTAGGTAGGCAATCAAGAAGGCTGCCTAGGCAGGTAGTCACAGAAGGCTGCCTAGGTAAGGCATTAGAAACTGCCAAGGGTAGGCAGTGCAAGAAAGCTTGCCTAGGTTAGGCAGGTTAAGCAAGGCTGCCTGGTAGGCAGTCAAGAAGGCTGCATAGGTATTTCAGTCAAAGGCTGCCTAAGCAGGCAGTCAAGAAGGCTGCTAGGTAGGCAGTCAAGAAGGCTGCCTGGCAGGCAATCAAGAAAGCTGCGGTAGGCAATTAAGAAGGCTGCCTAGGTTGGCAGTCAAGAAGGCTGCCTAGGTAGGCAGTCCAAGAGGCTGGCTAGTAGGCAGTCAAGAAGGCTCCTAGGTAGGGCAGTCAAGAGGCTTTCCTAGGTACGGCAGTTAGAAGACTGCTAGGTAGCAGTCAAGAAAGGCTGCCTAGGTAGGCAGTCAAGAAGGCTGCCTAGTAAGGCAGTCCAGAAGGCTGCCTAGTAGGAAGTTAGAAGACCTAACGCTAGGTAGGCCGCCAGAGGGGGGGGGTTTTTTGGCCCCTAAGGTAGCAGTTAAGAAGGCTGCCTAGGTAGGCAGTCAAGAAATCTGCCTTGGTAGGCAGTTAAGAAGACTGCCTAGGTAGGCAGTCAAGAAGGCTGCCTAGGTAGGCAGTTAAGAAGGCTGATTTGGTAGGCAGTCAAAAAGGCTGCCTAGGTTGGCAGTTAAGAAGACTGCCTAGGTAGGCAGTCAAGAAGGCTGCCTAGGTAGGCAGTCAAGAAGGTTGCCTAGGTAAGCAGTCAAGAAGGCTGCAAGGTAGGCAGTCAAGAAAGCTGCCTAGGTAGGCAATTAAGAAGGCTGCCTAGGTAGGCAGTCAAGAAGGCTGCCTAGGTAGGCAGTCAAGAAGGCTGCCTAGGTAGGCAGTTAAGAAGACTGCCTAGGTAGGCAGTCAAGAAGGCTGCCTAGGTAGGCAGTTAAGAAGGCTGCCTAGGTAGGCAGTTAAGAAGACTGCCTAGGTAGGCAGTCAAGAAGGCTGCCTAGGTAGGCAGTCAAGAAGGCTGCCTAGGTAGGCAGTCAAGAAGGCTGAATAGGTAGGCAGTCAAGAAGGATGCCTAGGCAAGCAGTCAAGAAGGCTGCCTAGGTAGCAGTTAAGAAGGCTGCTAGGTGGCAGTCAAGAAGGCTGCCTAGGTAGCAGTTAAGAAGCGCTAATTATGCAGTCAAGAAGGCTGCTAGGTAGGCAGTCAAGAGGTCTGGCTAGGGTAGGAGGCAGTCAAGAAGCGGGCCTAGGCGGGCAGGCAAGACGGCTGCCTGCCTAGGTAGGCAGTCAATAAGGCTGCCTAGGTAGGGCAGTCAGAAAGGCTGCCTGGGTAGGCAGTTAAGAAGGCTGATTTGGTAGGCAGTCACAAGAAGGCTGCCTAGGTAGCAGTTAAGAAGCTGCTAGGTAGCAGTCAAGAAGGCTGCCTAATTAGGCAGTAGTTAAGAAAGGCTGCCTAGGTAGGCAGTTAAGAAGACTGCCTTGGTAGGCAGTCAAGAGGCTGCCTAGGTAGGCAGTTAAGAAGGCTGATTTGGTAGGCGATCAAAGAAGGCTGCTAGGAAAGCAGTTAAGAAGACTCTAGGTAGGGCTGTGTCCCGTTACAGACCTGGCAAGGAAGGCTGCTAGGTGAGCAGTCAAGAAGGACTGCCTAGGTAAGGCCAAGTCACAAGAAGGCTGCAAGGTAAGGCATTCGAGAACAAGGCTGCCTTGGTAGGTTCAGTCAAGAAAGGCTTCCTAGGTTGGCAGTAAAGAAGGCTGAATAGGTATGGGCAGTTAGGAAGACAACTTGCCTAGGTAGGCAAGTCAAGAAAGGCTGCCTAGGTTAGGCATTTAAGAAGACTGCCTAGGTAGAGGCAGTCAAGAAAGGCTGCCTAGGTAGGTCCAGTCAAGAAATCTGCCTTTGGTTGGCATTAAGAGAACTGGCGGCTCTAGTAGGCCAGTCAGAAGGCTGCTAAGGTACGCAGTCAGAATCTCCTTGGCTTGGTGTTTAGAGGACTGCCTAGGTGAGGGGCGGCGGGTGGAGGCGGCGTAAGAAGGAGTTGCAGTTAGAAAGGCTGATTTGGTAGGCAGTCAAGAAGGCTGCCTGGTACGCTGGTCAGTCAAGAGGCTGCCTAGCAGTTTAGCAGAAGGTGCCTAGAAGGCAAGTCAAGAAGGGGCTGCTAAGCGTAGGCAGTCAAGAAGGCTGCCTAGGTAGGCAGTCAAGAAAGCTGCCTAGGTAGGCAGTCAAGAAGGCTGCCTAGGCTGGCAGTCAAGAAGGTTGCCAAGGTAGGCAATTAAGAAAGCTGCCTAGGTAGGCAGTCAAGAAGGCTGCCTAGGTAGGCAGTCAAGAAGGCTGCCTAGGTAGGCAATTAAGAAGACTGCCTAGGTAGGCAGTCAAGAAGGCTGCCTAGGTAGGCAGTCAAGAAGGCTGCCTAGGCAGGCAGTCAAGAAGGCTGCCTAGGTAGGCAGTCAAGAAGGCTGCCTAGGTAGGCAGTTAAGAAGACTGCCTAGGTAGGCAGTCAAGAAGGCTGCCTAGGTAGGCAGTCAAGAAGGCTGCCTAGGTAGGCAGTCAAGAAGGCTGCCTGGAAAGGTAGTCAGAAGGCTGCCTAAGGTAGGCATTAAGAAGCTGCGCAAGGTAAGGCAGTCAAGAAAGCTGCATAGGAAGGGAATTAAGAAATCTGCCTAGCTAGGCAGTCAAGAAGGCTGCTAGGGAAGGAAGCAAGAAGGCTTGCCTAGGCAGGCAGACAAGAAGGCTGCCGAGGGAGCAGAAAAGAAGGGGCCTGGGGGAGGAAGAAAAAAAGCTGCCAGGTAGAAAAAAAAGAAGGCTTGCCTAGTTTGGCAGTCCCAAGAAGGTTGGCCTAGGTAGGTCAGTCAGAAGGCCTGCCTAGGTAGGCAGTGACAAGAAGGCTGCCTAGGTAGG
>JABUQX010039056.1:0-17397 GCA_015478945.1 Trachelipus rathkii
CGGAAGATTAACTCCCTTTAGTCTCTCGCTCATAGCTCTTACCCTCAAAACCCAGAAAATCATCATTGTTGCTTTACGTTGCACTCTCTTTAGCATATCTATGTCTTTCCTTGAATAAATTGGCCCACTTGTGCACGAATACTTATTATCTGCATATACTAGCTATTATACAGTTATATTATACAGATGACCTCGACCCTTTCATTCTTCAACTCATTTCAATTCTGCTCCCTCTTTTAACTTCTAGAATTCCCTCTCGCTTAATCTTCCGATTATTCTCGTTGATCTGGAATAGGATTTGCCGGGTGGGATCGTTCAACCTGTGAAATTTATTCTTTAATAAACTCATTCTACCAAATCTCCCTCTTTAAAACACCTTCAACTTTCCTATCTCTTTCGAACGGTTCTCTCCGTCTCTCCTGTTGAAAATTAAGCATCCTTAGGCCTTAAAAATAAAACAAAAAAGAAATGTCTTGGAACACCTCACATCACAATCGGTTGCTAGGGGCCTCAAAATAAACTGGGGAGTTCTGTTTTAGACTGCGAGACCTTTTTTTCCTCTTCTCAGTATCAGCTATACAAGGCCTCATCCGCCCTTTTATGGGAGTACTGCTGCTCCATCATCTGGGAGGGCTCATGGTCTCACCCGGCTTTTGACAGGGTCGAGTCAAAAGCCAAAAGACTTATAAACTGTTCCGTACTTTCCACTTCTCTTGACCCTCTATCTTTGCGGCGCGATGTTGGTGCTTTATCTCTTTCTATAGGTACCGCAGCGGCAGGTGCTCGAGGGAGCTCGTCACTCGCGTACCACCACATTTACGACGCCCTCGTAACACTAAGGGTGCTGTGTCTGCGCATGAGTTTTGTGTAGATATTGGTAACTCCAGGCTAGTTCGCTGCGGTGCTTCCTTCTTTCCTGCCACCTCGGTTCTGTGGAATTCTCTTCCATCTTCTGTGTTTCCTGCTGAATTTAATCTCCCTCACTTTTAAAGCCTGCTCTGTGCTCATCTGCGGTAATTTTGCGTTAAGTTGTTGTTCTTCTGAGGCGTTGCAAAATACACCTAGTGGTCTAGGGCCAATGATCCTTTGACAGACACTGTAAAGTCATTCATTCATAGAACGAAGGTTATATTTATTAAAATATATATTGAAGAAGTATGATGGTTGATGAAATAAAATACTTCTTGACAAAATAATAATTTTTATTATTCCCAATAATATCTGACTCCATATATTTGGTGGTGTGAATGATTGCAATGCTGAAGTTTGCATAAGCTAGCCAATACGCGGACCCCAAGTGAAATTGAACAAATGCATCAGTTGGTTCATAAAAAAATGGAGAAATGACAATGTATTAGATACACATAACATGGATGCATTCTTATGAATATATAATATTCATGAAAATACAGCATGTTATGAAATGAGAAACCACCATGCTATGATCTATACTCCTCTGAGCACAGCAGTCCTCAGGAGAATGATAATCATACCATGTAGGAAATATTGATTGACGGAAACATTAGCAATATGAAGTGCATAGTAATAAACATCTTATGATCTTTATTGTCATACAAATATTGCGGTATTGAAAAATCAGTACTATGGTTTGTATTTCAAATAAGACAGTAGTTTTACTTGATATACAAAATCCATACTATTGTAAGCTGATGTTTGATAAACATTAGTAACATAGGATACATATCAAGGAATATCAGCTGATATTCCTCGACATGTCCTATGTTACGACGTAAGAAGAACAATCCCAAAGTTTGTATTCTAAGCAATACCGCAATATTACCTAAAAGGCAAAATCTATGCCATTGTGAATGCATATTTTTTATTTTTTTTGGGGGGGGGGGAGAATCTATGAAAAATCGGACATAGAAAGCTGGTGGACCAAGTTCGAAGCTATTTTTTATTACATTAAATACCTTCGGGTCTGGGTGTTATATGGTAATAATATTAGAACAAAAATATTATTGTTAAATTCAAATGCATGCAATAACAACGCCACCACACTGTAATTATTATAATTGCGTTTAACATTATTTTAAACATGTCATATTTATAATATATATATATATATATATATCTATATATTATATATATATATATATATATAATATATATATATATATATATATATATATATATATATATATATACTATATATATATATATTATATATATATATATATATATATATATATATATATATATATATATATTAATATATTATATATTTATATATATACTATATATATATATATATATATATATATATATATATATATATATATATATATATATAATATATAATATATATAATATATATATATATATATATATATATTATATTATATATATATATATATATATTACTAGTCACTCCGGTGGTCACCAATATAAAGGGGGTAAGTGAGTTGACTTGAGAACCACCTTCATTAGCTGAAGACTAGATGATGTTGAAGAAGTGAGCGTTGTCGCGATGAATATTGGCGTTTCGTCCGGGGGGCTGCTTTGGACTCCTTCAGTGGTGGTCGCAGCCCCTTCCACCAGACCCCCACAATAATATATATATATTATAATATATATATATATAATATATATTATATAATATAATATATATATATTATATAATATATATATATATATATATATATATATATATTATATACTGTGGCGGTCTGGGCAGGAGGCTGCTAGCCCACTGATGATCCTAAGCAGCCTCCGGGAAGAAACGCCACTTTATCTTGACAACGCTTCTACTCTTCAACATCAAACATCCCTCTATAAATGGTAGTACTCAAGACGGGAACACCCACACAGAATATTATATATATATATATATATATATATATATATATATATATATATTATATATATATATATATATATATATTATATATATATATATATATATATATTATTATATATATATTATATATATATATATATATATATATATATATATATGAGAACAAAACCCAATTCCACCCTGAACATCGACAAACGGAGTACTGGCTAGGGCAGGACAGGCCCAGCAAGCTGCTGCCTGAAAATAACCTGCTCAAGAACCCAATAACCTGCCTCGGAATAGGACAGGCTCAAGAATGACGAACTTGCCTGATCGTGGACTACGGAAAAATGAATTAATCTATAGAATAGCCACAGTAAATGTGAGTAGTTGAGAGATAAGGAGGAGGAGGCGGTGGAGATAATGAAGGAGAGAAACCTAGATGTGTTGGGGTTGTGTGAAACTAGATAAGAAGGCGTAAGGAGGATACATGAGGACCAAGGGCGTACGCAGAATTTTCATTAGATAGATATAAATAGATTGAAAAAAACAGTCACTTTTTCCAAACACTGTCAGCCAAGGGTTGACGGCATATATTGACATAATGTTTACAAATTACATTTACCTCTTAAAATATATATATATGTTAATATTGAAATTATTATTATATTTCAAAACAATAGCTACGAAATTACGAAGAAAATTACAGATTCTAGTCTTACATTTATCTTACAATTTATGTACTTTAAGTAGTTGGTACTACGACAACATTAGACGTCGTGGATTTGCAAAAAAATTTTCGACAACTGCCAATTCAAATTCAGCTTTTTTCTCCAAAACTAATTTTCTGCGAACACTCAAGAGACAAAATCCATTCAACCTGGATTCGGTCAATGTTGACCTTGCCCATGTTTTAATTCTTCTCAAAGTGCTGAATGTTCTTTCAATTGTGCTAGTCGAACATGGTTGAGCTATTGATATAAGTAAGGCATTTTTAATTATTGGGGAAAATGCCGTTGCTTCCTTGATCACTTCAACTATTTCCAATTTTTTTTAGTTCCTCACGGTCAAGATTTTCTCCCTCCAATTCACATAACAGAGTTCAGCCTCACATTGAAGTCCTCTCAGCACAAAACTCTCAAATAACTTTGATTTTCTCTCTTCCATTCTCATTGACACAAGGGCAAACATCAGCGACGGATGAAGTAATAAAAGAGAAAAAGCTGGTGAATTCTCTTCCAAGAATCTGCTCTCCAAGGAAACTGTGAAAGAATCCAGGTATGGTATTATAATAGTCCTCATCCAATATTCTTCATCGGTGGTAGCAGGAGGATTCGAGCGATGTATCTTGCGATCCACCACTCTTGGTGGCTGAAGATCAACCATAAGGTTTTCACCTATCTGCTTTATCCTTGTATAAATTTATTTTATCGTATCGTTGCTGTTTGAGCGGTGATCTTTCACAAGTGAAAGAATTTTCTTCACATGATTCGAGCATTGAAGAAGCTCTAAACTCTTCGACTGTAGATTATTCACGACTGGTTCCAACAAAGTCAAATATTTGGCTATAATGCAGGTTGAAATAAGAAAAACAGGTTTTGTGTCAGCACAATACAGCTGAAATGCATTTTTTCTTGTAGCAACATTACCTACGTTTGCCAAGTTTTCCCAGACCCTGCACTATAACCAAAAAATGCGTTATGAATATTGAAATACTGCTGTATTTTTCTGACCATCGCGTCTGGCAAAACGCTGGAACACTGCGTATGTATTTTCTTCTCAAAACGGATTCACGAACGAAATTGATAATGTCTTTAATAGTGGATACAGTATTGCGGATTTCAGATCGTTTACTACAAGATTCAGTGGATGACTCGCACAATGAAAATATGAAGCTTTTTTTTTGTATTTTTCTCGCATTATTCTCTGTACTCCTCCTTCTTTCCCTGCCATAGCTGAGCAGCCATCGTAACCTTGGTCCAACGCACTTGTTTGGATCTAGGCCATTCTTGTCAAGAAAACAGTCAATAGCACTTGCTATGGTTTTTGCATCCATGGCTTCTAATAATGCAAATCCAATGAATTCTTCACGAACGCACATTTCCGTCTCATCAAAAAATCTGATTCCAATAGATAATTGTTCATTCCCAGATATATCAGATATTTCGTCAGCTAAGACAGAATATGTATATGTTTTTTTGACATCTGCAATGATCACGTCAGTCTTAACACTCCCACACAGATCAATAAGCTCATTTTGTATTCTTGGTGATTTATAAGTAGCATTTGTGGCCTCACCTATAAGGCGTTTCAACTCATTATTTTCAGAATCTATTTGTAAACGAATTAGATCTTCGAAAATCCCTTCATGTTGTTCTGTACCTTGTAGAGGTAAATCGTGTACCCCACAAAAAATAATTGTTGTTATTGTAGGAATAGAAATATACGTCGGTCAAAAGTTTATCAAAAAAGACAATCAATCATGAAAATACAATTCCTAAAATAGTAAATTATCTTATCTATATTACAATGCGATTAAAAATACTGACTAAATTGTGGAGCACAATTTCTTCATTCCAAACGTACTGCTTATGTCAATAGTACCACATGCCCCCTTGATCGATCAAAACAAGAAAAACTTGATCAATCAAACATTTATTCTTCTTAAATCCCAAATATGTCTTGCTATACCGTCGACCTCAAATTTACGATCCGACAAAACTCCAGTGATTTTTCCTGTTCCCCACTTTGTCGTACACCTCGCTCCATTTGGTTTCACCCAGACCACATCTCCAACGTTAAACTCTTCTCCTACCGAAACTTCCTGGTGACCGCAGATCTCCTCAGGATGCCTCCATTTGTATTTATATTTAATTAACTATCCAAGGGCAGGATTCTTCGTTCACCCCCTCCCTTGGCATAAAATTATACCAAAACACACTTTCCCTAATACCAATTCCTGATCTCGCCGCTATTCTTTTCACAGTCCTACGGTTTCTCTCCACAATTCCATTACAATTCCCTCTAAAAGCCGCTCTGAAATTTAACCTCACTCCCCATTTTTCACACATTTCCCTCACGTCCAACGACCTGAAAGAAGCCGCATTATCAACCAGAAATTCTTCAGGCAAACCATGTTCAAGAAACACCTCCTCTAACTTCCTCGAAATCTCTTTCCCTCCCTCGTTATTTAGAAACTTCCATATTGCAAATCTACTTGGACCACAGTCAACACACGACAAATACCTCCTCTAACTTCCTCGAAATCTCTTTCCCTCCCTCGTTATTTAGAAACTTCCATATTGCAAATCTACTTGGACCACAGTCAACACACGACAAATACCTCCTCTAACTTCCTCGAAATCTCTTTCCCTCCCTCGTTATTTAGAAACTTCCATATTGCAAATCTACTTGGACAACAGTCAACACACGACAAATACCTTTCCCTCCCAAAGTGGGTCACGTCAACCGTCAACCTTTTCCAAGTTTGATCAACAGAAAGCTCTCCGCCCGAACATCTTCCTGGATTTGGATCTATCGACTGACAATTTACACAACTTTTTACACATTCCGCCACCTCTTCTCTTCTCACCCCTGAATCAAGCTTTTTGACGGCATACAAAGTTTTGTCTACCCCACAATGGTTTTTGTAGTACAACCTCTTCAAATCCATCGCCGACATTCCACAAACCGCTTCTTCGCATTTTCTCATTCCCTTTTGCCATTTTCCGAATATTCTTGTTAACTTGTCAGCCTTGTTTTCTTCCGAAGGTACTAACATTATCTTTAGACTTAATCCAAACTCCTTCACAAGTTCCACAATAATTTCCAGACGTCTTTTCACCACCATCTCCGCAGTCCCTTTTGTTTTTACTATACATCTTGAATGAATCACATTGTCCACTCAGCTCACAACGGTCTTGGAATCACACATTATTGTTATCCTCTTTAATCCCCACTTTAAACAAAGATTTATTCCTTTCACAACAGCTTCTAATTCTGCTACGTTTATATGACCGCAATCCGTCTTTTTCCTCAACCAACTTGAGTCTTTTACAATCTCTCGTCCTATCTCCAACGCCAATCCATAAGCAATGCTGCTTGCATCGCACCAGACAACCCCTTCTACATCCTTCTCAACAAACCAACTGCCCCTCACTGGATCATCTTTTCTTACAGCTTCCAAGACTTCTACAAGAACTTCCTTGCAGCTTGTTCTAATGTCCTCATTCCACCTGCATCCTTCAGCAATTCTCTTTAACCCTTAACCATCCCGCCACCGGATAATGCCCAATTAATTTTCCACAAATTGAAAATAATTCTTTTCTTGATATCTCCTCTTTCTCAAAGATCAGGATCGTATTCCCTTTCGAAAACCTGATCAATCTTCGACATTTCTTGCAATCTTAAGTTCTAACACCTTTCCTCCAACCACATTTTCTGGATCCTTCGTGAAGAGCCCAAAATTCAATAGATGCTTCCTCACCTCCTCAACATATATTTTTCCACAATCCACCAAAATATCATCAATATTGAATCGTGCCTTTCCAATTCCCTCGTCAACTTCTCGAACTATTCTAAAAAATTTTGTCATTACCCTCGGCGCACTGGACAACCTAAAACCTAACCTTGTTAGACAAAATGCTTTTCCCTTATATCTAACTAATTGGTGTTTCCACAAGCTTCTATCGATTCTAATTTGAAGAAGGCGGACTTTAGATCAAGCATTGTCTTTCCAACTCTAACTCTTCTCCATTTCCTAATTGATTCTTCACAAACCGAAGTCTCATCCCCAGTATGGCACATTACAAATTTATTTAATTCTCTGAAATCCAATACCGGTCTCACCTTGTCCTTATATTTCCTGCACAACCGCCATCAAAGGAATCACCCCTCTCTCTCCTCTCCCTTCCATGGCACAAGAATTCCTTCTTTTATCCATTTTTCAATCTCCTCATCAAATTTGATTCTAATTGTTTCACTCATAGATCTTCTGTAGACTCCCACCTTATTCTGAAGCACCGGCTCCTCTCCCTTCCATTTCCATTTTACCGTCCAAAGCTTTCCGTTAAACTCTCCTGAGAAATTGCAATCGTCAACCCTCAAATTCTCACATTCTCTTGGATAAGTAACAACACTTTTATTTTCTCCTTTTGAACTTCCAAAATGAGCTCCCTCCTTGTCAATGAAAACTCCCCCGAATTCTATAATTACATCTAATCCTAATATTATGCTTACTCCCGACATAATATTTTTCATCACTATAACCTCGAAAGATTTTTCTATTCCATCTATTTTGATAGACACTGTTGTATTTCCCTCACTTTCAATCCTTCTTCCATCAAATGCAATAATATTCTCTGAGTGTCCATCTCCTCTCACCAAGCCCATGTTCACTATCGACTTAGTGCATCCAGAATCCACACCTCCAGTAACTTCTATTCCATTTAACCTTATTTTTTTAAAGGAATTCCGGACTTTGAAATCAGAGGGCTGATTCCGGCGTAACAACCCCCTCCGATCCGTTTCCCGAAATCCTTAAAGTGCATTCCCGCGCGAAATGTCCTTTGCCTCCGCATTGATAGCATGTTAGATTTGTTTTAACACCCCACCTACAATTTCTCTGTAAATGAGGTCCTCCACACCGATAACACTCCACTGACCTTTTCTGTGAATTGTTTTCCCCTTCATTCCATCTAGATCTTCCTGCCACAGCACCGATTTTGACCGACTCATTGGACGTTACCATGGCTCTCACCCTACACAGGATTTCTTCTATGTTACAACTTTCCACGTTGACCATCCCCCTGATTTTCCTTGAAAAACTATCCGGCAATCCATTCACTATAGCTCTCTTTATAATTACTTCTCCGGTTAGCCCAGCGCTTCTTGTCAATCTCCTCAAATCAGTCACATTTACATCTATTGGTTCTCCTTTCCACTTCTTCTCACAGAGTTTCCTGAAGGCCACAAAGGGATCCTCTCCGAAGACCTTTCTCAATTTATTTTTTATCTCTTCTATAGAACCCTTTTGCTCTTCGGGCATTTCAAGGAAAACCGCCAAAGCCTCTCCCTCCAAAAGCATAGGCAAAATGAACTATTCATTCTTTATTTTTTTGATTTCTTACCACCATCTCAAACTTCATGGGCCATGCTTCTATCTCTGATTCTCCATTGAATGGTTTTATCAAATCAACAATCTTCAATCGGCTATAAGCCATGAATGAACTGATTCTTTCCATATTGCCCGGATAGCTTGTAGGAATAGAAATATGAGTCGGGCAAAAGTTTATCAAAAAAGACAATCAATCATGAAAATACAATTCCTAAAATAGTAAATTATCTTATCTATATTACAATGCGATTAAAAATACTGACTAAATTGTGGAGCACAATTTCTTCATTTCAAACGTACTGCTTATGTCAATAATACCACAGTTATTACAGATGAAATTAACTTTTTGTTTTCTGCCAAGAGTGCCTGATGTCCAGTTACTATTTGCATGTCCCATGCTACATTTTCAAAGAAGGATTTCGCTGCTCGTGCAGTTTCTAAGTGCCACCTATTTTCAGCATGGCTCTTGCAATATTCATGGATATTCTTGAATTTCGTGAGGGGTTTCACAACAAAGAAATTCTGAACTCCCTGTATACTCCTTGCGGGAAAAAGAACGCAATGCAAATATTCAAATATCTTGATACAAGTCAGGGAGAATATCTTTCAAGGCCAACTATGCCTAATTTCTTTTTGATGATTGGAGCGCCATTTGTTAAATATAAACTTGGAGGAAGGCTTCCATGATTTCTTCAGCATTTCTTCTTTTGGTGTCAAATGGACATATACACTCGATTTCCTTAACCGATTACCCTAAAGTCGTTGTCTCCCTCATACACCATTCTGCTGTTGGACGCTTAGATAAGGTCCAAATCTGTCTGATTGTGGATCAGAAACTACCTATCTCATTGTTCCTTATGACAAGGGCTAAGGAGGGGCTAGGGCTGATTAGCTTTATTCTTACTCTAAGAACATGGAAGGTGTTATATATATTAATACTAATTATATATATAATTTATATATATATTATATATATATACTATATATATATATATATTTTAATATATATATTATATATATATATATATATATATATATGTATATATTATATATATATATAATAATCATATATCTATATATATAATAATATATATAATATATATAAGTATACTATATTTATATATAGGTGATAGCTTATAATATAATATTATATATATATATACCTATATATATATATATATATATACATATATTATAGTTATATAATATATATAATATAGTATTATATATATAGTATATATATAATATATAATATATATAATATATAATATATATATATAATATACTATATATATATTATACGTACATTAGTATTTCCCTATATTTTCAATAATTTTTTTATTAGTCTCCTAATTTTATATTTTATTCAAATACTTAGAATCTCTCTCTCTCTCCTCTCTCCTTCCGCTCCTGTAAAATTCCCGCGCATTCGCAGATTGTCGCCAACGTTCGAATTTCTCCCTCTCTCTTTCTTGCGCCATGTTGAAAGCTACAACGTTTTCAACGTCCGTGATATTCTATACCTAAAAATGGATGTGTTATTTGTGAACTCCACTTCCGGTGCGAATTGTTCACGCTACTTACACAAACTAATCTATGTTTTTGCCGTATAACTGTCATCGAGTGATGATTTTCACAAAACAATATTGACAGTGTCTCGCATTATTTCTTACTCTTTTGTAAAGTACTGGGTACGTCATCTAACAATATTTATTAGTGTAGCCACATTATACCATTTTCCGGTGATTATTATTGTTATTAGTGATTTTCTCGTATTCCATATTTTTCATAAATAGTTTTAAGTCAATTTTATTTCATTATAAAATGCATGCATATCCAAACCATGTAACTTGTGCCCGTGCCTAATTACGGGTCTTAGTATATTAATTATTTAATTAAATTTTAACTTAAAACTCCAAGATATATTAATCTTATATTTTTAATAAAATATATTACTCTCCTAAGTGGGTTTTAGTACACAGAACAAATAATTTTTAAATATTTTATTATGTATTATTTATTTTATTGTTAAAATTATTGTTATTTTTATTATATATTGTTTATTTGTTTAAATATAGGTTTACTGAAAGCAGTTCCGATGCTCTTTATTCAAAATCCCTTCCTTTTAATGAGGATCAACATCTTCATTCTGGTGACTCCCGTCGTGAACGAACACTCTCCTGGCCTACACGAAGCCCTCCAAGACGTGTCTGACTTCTCAGTTTCCACCGGACCCTATTCTCCGGATTTATAATAATTTTTTTTTACCATAATTTACGTATAGTTTTACAAATATTTTTACGTCTATATATAACATTTTATGCATTTTTTGGTCTATTGTTCAGGCCTCATTTCAACATTATTCATTATTTTCGGGGTCTGCCAAAAAAATAACAGGCCTTCCCCACCATTGTAATTATTTTTTTTATTTTTTTTTCGGGTTTTTCATGCCCCAGCTTTTATATTTTAAATTTAAGTACCTTTCTAATTTTAAGTTATTTTAGATTTAGGTTAGCTAGCTTAGGCAGATATGCGGCAGTGTTCCCCTGCCAGCCGATTTATAATATTTTCACATTAATTTTCGTTTGCATTTTTTATGAATATGTCACCTGTAGACAGTGAAATCACTCAAAATATCATCGAAACTTCGACTCCTGAATGGACTCAAACCACTACTTACAATGGAAAGCTTATAAATAGATTAGGTGTCACAGATAGTGATATAGCTAGGAATTGTGTGAAACCTTGTACTTTTCGGTTACACACTCCTGCCATTTTTTGAAATCGCGAGACATGGTGTATTTTAGCGCTGTATTTTCTTATGGTGATTACCCTTTTTCAGACTTTTCTCTTTTCTCCAACTATGTCTCTTCTTTTTCCTTCCACTTCGTCCTTCCATTTTCCCCTCCGGCTCCGGCTTTTCCATCCCTCTTGCTCCGGCTCATCATCCTTCAACTCCGGTTGTTATTTCGTCTACAGTTCCGACTGCCACTTCACTTTCGGCTCCGCTCGCCGAACTTCATTTTTAGCAATTAAGTCACATACGTTTTATTGTCGTCGATATTACCGCTTGGACCAAAGGTCGAGAGTATGTCCGTTGTTGGAATCTGGCTTCCGAGTTTTTGAACCTACGTTTTCAACTGACATGACCCCTCCTTTTGCGTTCATTCTTCCCGTTCATCCACGCCTCCTACATCCTACTCTCCTCTTCCAGGACTCCGTCCCTAGAGGGGGGGTAAATGTAGTCTTCTTATTTTATATTTTATTTATGTAGTCTTCTTATTTTATATTTTATTCAATATCTTGACTCTCTCTCTCTCTCTCCTTCCGCTCTGTAAATTTCCCGCGCATTCGCTAGATGTCGCCACGTTCGTCTCCCTCTCTCTTTCTTGTCGCCATGTTGAAGCTACAACGTTATTTCAACGCTCGTGATATTTATACTAAAAGGATTTTATTTGTGACTCTTCCAGTGCTGAATTGTTCGCCAACTAATCCTATGTTTTTGCTATAATTCATCGAGTGTGTTTTAAAAACAATATTGACAGTGTCTCGCATTATTTCTTACCATCTTTTGTAAAGTACTGGGTACGTCATCTAACAATATTTATTAGTGTAGCCAATTTACATTTTCGTGATTAATTATTGTTATTAGTGATTTTCTCGTATTCCATATTTTTCATAATAGTTTTTAAGTCAATTTATTTCATTATAAAATTGCATGCTAAAATTTACAAGTGTATATTTTACTTTACGTATTCAAATTAGTATATTAATTTTTTATTTCAATTATAATTGTTACCCTTAAATCCCCCCTTAAAGAAAACCTAATTTCAGGGGGAACTATTTTATTTTCTTATTTATATACAGTATTTTTATATATTTTCATACATTTGATTTCATGAATTTTTGTATTATGTATTATTTATTTTATTGTTAAAATTATTGTTATTTTTATTATATATTGTTTATTTGTTTAAATATAGGTGTACTGAAAGCAGTTCCGATGCTCTTTATTCAAAATCCCTTCCTTTTAATGAGGATCAACATCCTCATTGTGGTGATCCCTTTTGGAATTGAATCCGCTGCCTTCTGATCGTCAGATGTCAAACTTTTTCAGCTGTGTTGCCTACACGAAGCCCTCCAAGACGTGTCTGACTATCTAGATTTACCTATATATATATATATAATTTTTTCTGTAGTTAGGGGCGGCCAAAGTATATAAAATACAAATTGAATTGAAAGATTATTATTTCAAAGAAGTTATACTTCTTTAATTAAAACTCTATTTGTTACAGAAATTCAAAAGTGAAACAAAGCCAAGTGTTTTACCTTTCTTCTCTAAAAATCTCCTAATGTCCATGATTTCAGTAACTGAAATTCAGTTACAGCGGCACAGTTTTTAATGAAAATTGCAATCTGATTTCTGAAATAAAACGACCAGACATTGAACGGCCACCATCAATCTATGCTCATACATATTGCTCCGCCCATTTCTTACATTCATAGACTGATCTAGGATTCAAACAAGTCTTCAGCTGTTTGTAATATTGCATTAAAACTTTTTACAAAAAATGAAGATCTTCTATAATATTCAATAACGGTCTACAATCAGGCGCGCCAGTTCTGGCATCCTTATTATTTCTAACTTCTTCTTTTAACGTACCAGCATCCAAATTCACTTTCTTTTATTTTTTCAATTAACTGATCATTGAGATCTTCCGCCATATGTTGGATTCTTCGACTAATAGTGTTGTCAGACAAAGGAACCTTTGAAAGTTCTTTTCCCGCCGACTCACCAATTGTCGTAATTTATTTTATAATTACTCCATCTGCCACTTAGTGACTAGTATTTCCTGATGGGTACAAATGATTGTATTCACGAGTGGTTGGCCTGGAATTTGGGCTCGGGGAAGTCTTGAGTACATTAATCATCATTTTCCTTTTAATAATATGTAAATAACAAACCTAAACACTAAGTTGTATATAAAAATAGATTTAATTATTATAAAATTAAGTATGGTCGCAATATGCAACATATAATTCCATTTATCATATTAAATGCAGATAATATAGTACTGTATTTTTGTCATCCACACCAACCAATCAGCAGCCTTTAATTTAGAGGTGTGCGATGACGTCTTTTTTTGCAAGTTGTAGGAGGAAAATCTTTCAAACTGTATATATATATATATATATATATATTTATTATATAAATATATATATATATATATATATATATTATATATATATATATATATATATATATATATATATATATATATATATATATATTCCCATTGAAAAATTAAAGCAATACAGAAATTGTTATAATTACTTTATTAAACTTCCTTTCGATTTGGTACTTGCTCCAGAGCTGGAAATGGTGCTTATTAATATCCCATCGAAAGGATTTTTCTTTTAAGTTCCTATTCTTGAAGTTATTCGAGAAAAACTATTTAATTATAATTTATTGAAAATTTATCTTTATTTTTTTTTATAAAGTACATCAAGTTGTACCCCCCACTTCAAATTTCGTTGAAAAATACTAATTATTAACGAAGTTATTCAGATTGGAAGAAGGCAATCATTTTTAGCAGGGCTGCGGAGTCGTAAAATAAATTTTTCGACTCCGACTCCGACTCCGACTCCGACTCCTTAAATTCAAATTTGGATTTTCGACTCCGACCCCGACTCCGACTCCACTTAAACAAAAAATTTTCGAACTCCGACATCCGCCCTCCGACTCACGACGTCACTTAAACCAATTTTTCGACTCCGAAATAATTGTCACTGCCGACTTAGATAGTTTTTTCGTAAAGTCGATACTTTCCGTTTTTAGGTCAATAGCAAACAAACTCCTTTGTGACTTGGGCGTTGCGCAAGACCTATGTAATATCCGACATCGACTGCGACTACCGACCCCAGCAGTCAAATTCAAAATTTCGACTCTGACTCAGATTAGTGCTTACAGAGTTACAGTAAAACATTTTTTTGTTTCAACAATTTTTTTCCGCTTGCTTTTGAGAATAGAAAACTTTACCACTTTTCCAATGAATCTAATCTCCAAATGCTATTACGTAATACGTAAAAGACATAAAGATGGCAGCGCACAAAATGGACAACAAATATAATTTCAGTTTCGGAACAAATGTATAACGACTGAATGCAATTATTTTATTTTTTTATAAAACAGCCATTATAAAAATAACAGGCAATGCTTTCATTTCATAACATATAATAATAATATACTATAATAATAATATAATAATATAATATAATGATATATATAATAATAATATTAAATAAAATAGATACTAATAAATAAAATAATAAGTAATAAATAATAATAGCATCTACAAAGAAATCGCTTAATGAAATAAAAACAATGAAACTACATTGTTTTAAACAAATTGGGCTATAAATTTAGGTATATATATATTATATTAGTATATATATATATATATATATATATATATATATAATAAAATTATATATATATAATATATATATATTATATATATATAACTATATATATATATATTATATATATAATATGGATGCCTAAAAAGCATAAAACTCAGAAAATTCCTTTGGAGACCTGTTATATTATGTGCAGAACGGTTACACCGAAATTGTCCAATATCTGACAGCATTATTTCTACCATATCTTAATGACTCTTTCATAGTTAAATCAAATAATGCAACGTTATGCAAATTATCAAACTTAAAACTTGAAGCCACTATTATATTCGCCTCACTTGATGTAGAATCTTTGTTCATAAATGTACCGGTTCTTGATACGATTGACATATGATATAATAATTAACGAAGTGTATCACTCAAAAATAACCTACCCCCCCCCCAGATATATCAGAACAACATTTGAACCTTTTGTTAATTTGTTGTACTCAAAACCAACTTTAATTTAAAGAAAACATATATCTACAACTGATGGAGTGCCGATGGGTTCACCACTTGGACACACATTTGCTGACTTCTATATGTTCATCTGGAAAACAAAATCCTTCGTGAAACAACAACTTTAACCCCGTATTTAACATAAGGTATTCGACGACACCCTCACTTTTTTAGGAACATAGATCATTATACATCAGTTCATCAATAAATTCAAGAGTTGTATGGCTTAAAATTAACATACGAACTTAGGTTAATAATGTATCTGTTTTTTAGACATCAAAATAATGTTAATTCTGACGGCTCATTTTAACAGGCATCATGGTCAACCCACTGAATCAATGGTCCCTGTATATGAACTATGGTCCTATTCACCGTACATTACAGAGAATCTATCCTAAAATTTTAGTTTTTAAGCATATCACCTATGTTCAACTTGGAAAACTTTTGATGAAGAAATTGCCGCATTAAGTAAAATTTATTAACTGTGATCATCCAATATTCAGTTGAAATTTAATTAATAAAACTTAAAATTATAATAGAAGTAAAATATAAAATACGAATTTTTTTAAAACTTCATCTTAACTTCAATAAGGAAGAAAAGTGCCTTCGTAATATTTGGAATTCTCACCTCAAAACTAAGACAGCTCAAAAATTAAAGTCAGACTATACCATAAGTCAAAACAACTGTTCATCTTCCTTTAGCACAGAGATGCTTTGCGCCGACAACCATCAGTTGTGTACCAATTTAACTGCCCTGAGTTAGACTGTTCGTCGACATATAATTGGTTACACGAATAATTGTGGGACAGGGCCATACTCAACCATCTACAGTCCCAGCAAATTTTGAACATTTCAATACGGAACATGGTCAATCAACTATTAGTAATATAAACACTTCACAACATTATACGGATCGTGTGAAAGATACTTAAATTGCGCGGAGCCTTCTACATCAACACGCCAACCAGACATTTACATAAAATTTTATGTATTATTCAGTCAGACTTCAATATCATTTGATTACTTATTATATATCAATTTAAAGACTCATTGCTTACAGATATCCTCTGAAGTGTCTCAAGTATAGGACGAAACGAGCAGGAAATCGATTAACTATATTTCTTCTTCTCCTGTATTATATTTCAAAGATTATTTTAAAGGAAATTAAATTATTACACAAATAAATATTTAAAACGTTGGAAATTAAATCAAAACTTTTATAATAATAATAATAATAATATTATATATATAATAATAAATAATATAAAATAATAATAATAATATTAGATATAGATAGTAATAATAATAATAATAATAATAATATATAATAATAGTTACTAATTTTCGACTCCGACTCCGACTCCATTAACACAAAAAACTTCGACTCCGACTCCGTACTCCACTTGCAACAGAGTTTTCGATCCGACTCCGACTGCCGACTCCGGGAAAATTGGCACGACTCCACGACTCGACTCCACGACTCCGACTCGACCCGATGCCCGCAGCCCTGTTTTTTAGTAAAAAAGTAGATGCTTTCATTACTCTAGCTCTAGAGTTAACTACC
>JABUQX010039057.1:0-5000 GCA_015478945.1 Trachelipus rathkii
CCATCCATTATTTATTATTATTATTAATTATTTTTAATTAATTATTATTATTGATAGAAGATAATTAATTATACTTTAAGGAATATTATTGTTATTATAAGTCTTAAATAATCCATTGATTATTAATGTTCTTATATTATTTATTATTATTATTATTATATTATATAATTATCTCTATATTATTTATTATTATTATTATATATTTTTATATTAATTATTATTATATTTAATATTTAATTAATTATTATTTAATTATTTTATATATTTATCTAAAAAATAATCTTTATTATTGGCTATGAGTTATGTTGTTAGTATTTATTATTTCTATTATTGTAGTGTTAATTTTTTTATTGTTAGTTATTTCTTTTTAATCTATGTCAATATTTTTTATTTTTTTTACTTTCTATTATATTTTCTCTATAATGTTAGTTCTATAATATGTATGTTCATAGATCCATGATATGATGACACTTATTTTTGTGAATACGTTACGTTATCCTTATATAATGTTCAAATATGTCACTTGTACTTCTTATCATTATATATATTATTATATATATATATATATATATATATATTATAATATATATATATAATATAATATTAAATTATATTAATATATATATATATAATATATTAATAATATTTAATATATAATTAATATATATATATACTTTAATAATATTATATATAAGTATATATAATTATATATAATATTATATATATATCTATATTATATTTGAAGGTGCTACTGCCCCATATGTTGGTAAGTTGAACGGTTCGCTGAATAAATAATATTATATTTGGTGGCAATATTATTCAGAATCCTTTTTAATATATAAATCATTTTTTATTTTTTTTGATTTTTGTTGATTTTTTTGTTTTGATTTTATTAGTCCGCGCGACAAGTCTCTGGTTTTTTTTAAATTATTAATATTACATATATATATTTTAAAGAATTAGTAAATAATCCTACACTTTAGCAGTGTTATATTCTATATAAGTTTAGGTATTTAGTTATTGTTTTGTCTAATTAAGTTATTTAAAATATATATTATATACTGTATGATACCATCTAATATAATTATTTTACTCTTAATTTCTTTAATTTTTAATCCATAGAAAGGTTATGAAATTTAATTTATTTTATATTCATGAAATATCAATTATAATTTATATATTCTTGGTAAATTACAATGAATTTATTAGTAACAATAAATTATAAATATATCATGAAATAAGAATTTTGTCTAAATCATAAAAGAATCTATAAAATAATAATCATTAAATTATCAAATACTAAAAAAATCAGTTGTATTTCAATATACATATTTTGATTTATTTTCGTCCCAACCTAATATATATATATATGTAATATATATATATAATATAATATATATATATTTAATATTATTATTAAATAAAATAATTAATATATATATATATTATTATATATACTTATATTTTAACTGTTTAGGAATATATTTCATATATATTTATATATACAAATTTTTTGGTTATAGAGTATATTATGATAGTTATGAACTTATATATATATAATATATTATATATTAATATATATATATATATATATATATATATTATAATATATATATATATATATATATATATTAATATTTAATTATTTCTGATATTATATCAAAATCTATCAATATATAAATATATAAATTAGGAAAGATATATATGAAAGATATACAATAGAATATATATTATAAATTATATAATATATATATATATAATAATTAATATATATATATATGGTAATACTATAAATATAATATATAATTAATTAATTATATTATATTATATGTATATATATATTATTATATATATACTAACTATATATATATTCTATATATAATATTATATATATATATACATAATATATATATTATATATTATTATTTAATATATTAATTATAATATTATATATATATATATATATATTATAATATATTATATGATTATTATATTATAATATATATTATATATATATATATATCATTATATATATATGTATATATATATGTATTTATATATATATATATATTTATATATATATATATATTATAAGTATAATATATTAATATATATATATATATATAATATATTTATTATTTACCTTAAAATACATATCACCAAATTTACTCGCAAGGCTGCAAGGTGATAGTTTTGGTTCTCACAGTTTTTGTCTAATATAACTTCTATATAATACAATTTCACCGAAAAAATAGATAATCTAAATGATGTAATAATAGAGGGTTTTTCATGTACCCTTGATAATCAGGGTTAGGAACGAAAACTTATATAATTATTTTTTTTCGAATTCTAATAGTATGCGGAAAAGTTGCTCATTTTGATATTAGTATGCTTCACCTTATAAAAATTATTGTAGGATAAAATGTACTGACATTATTACGGTGCTAATATACCAAAGGAGGTTTGAATTGTAATTCTACCCATTGAATAAATATTAGCTAACAGATCTTCTATTACCGATAAACCCACCCAATATTCTAATACTTTTATACTAATAGTATTGTACCACTCATATGAGTGAGAGGTACTAAATTAATTTAATTAGTTAAATTATAAGTACGATATATTAAATGTATGTTTTAGTGCATACATGTAACCATAAAAAACAATATTTGAGGTCAGTATATATAGCCTATATATAATATATTTGTATTCTCAATATTATGGCTCCAACAATCCATTTATTAATTCTTTATAATAATTAATTCATATTGACTACGAAACATCATATTTTAACTCTCAACGACATACCACTTAATAGTTATCGCACCTTTTCTGCTACGCATGCATTAACTTAAATTTGACCAGCTTAGTTTCATTTCTCCATTTGGTTATTATTAATTTATTCATCTCATATTTTAATTCTATTATGATATTACTTAAGTTGGAAATGATAATTAATTAAGTTTTATCATTTTCTTTCAGATAGTTTGATATATTAATAATATAGTTAATATTATTGTTAAATATTGCTATTCTTTATAATAAAATAATATATATATTATTAATTACTATTTAATATAATTAAACTAATTAATATATTAAAATTTATAATAGATTTACAATAATATTAATATTAATAGCTATTAATTTTTTTAATAATATATTTATTATTTATTAATTATAACATAATAGACACCATGATAACCATTAAATGATGGACAATCAATCAATAATAATTTATTAAGAAAGAAAAGTGAAAAGGTTCCCTTTCATAATAAGGAATAAAGTTATCAATACACTCTAAATTAAATCAGACACAATGATATAAATTATAATACTAATAATAATGAACATCAAGCGACCTCCCCCAATGGCATACATAATTACCATACTCATATATTAAAAAAGGATAGTGTTCAAGTGAATAGTGGTATAATTTTTCAATATTGAAAACTAGTATTTAAATGTTTTGGTCCTGATTTTTGTAGTACTTTTCATGGATTGGAATGCGTTTTTTGTCTATATTTCAAGATATGAACAAAATCATTGCTGACTTTAGTTTAGAATTATATCTTATGTAAGAAAAGATTTTACTAATTGGTTATTATATTTGAGTTTAATTTAATATTAATAAACCTCACATAGAGATACTTTACTGATATAGCCATTTCACAAGAATATATAATAATAATAATAAATAATACGATAAATATAATAATATAAATAATATCATTATAATAATAATAATTAAATAATATATAAAATAAATAATAAATAATTAAATAATAAATATAATATATAATATAATAAATTAATAATAAATAATAAAATATAATTAAAATATATAATTAATAATTAATAATAATAATTAAATTAAATTATAATAATTATAATTAATATAAATTAATAATATAAATAATAATATTATATATAAATTAAAATTAAAAATTATCACTAAATAACACATAATATTCACTAATAATAATTTATACATCATCAGAAACTTGATTTCACATTGATTTGCACTTTTACATCCAATTTATCTTAATATTAATTTACTTCACACATCATAAAGGATTATGTTCCTATTAAACTTTACTTATATAACACTCATTAACATCTATTTATACTCTTTCTACGTTATACTTTTAATATACTCTCACTTTTTATTACATTAATCATTATTACTTATTTTATCTCATTAAAATTCTATCCCCTATTAATTCAGTTCAAATTATACACATCATTACAGATTTCGCCATACATACATTTAACCACATCATTCCACACATATAATTATTATATGATTAGGTTATGTATTATTATTATTCATTGCAACAATGCCCTCCATTCACAAGATTCCTCACACAATCTCTCCACTATCATGATACACCTTCTTGTACTGTTCTTTACTAAAAGCTTTGGATTCACTCCCCTCTATAACTCGTCTCTCTCACTAAATATCTCACATATTCCTATTATATTACATAATTTTGAGTAAATTATTTAAGGAGAAGTATATACTAACCACTTAAAAAATAATTTTTAGAAAAATAATTTAACAACATAATTTATAAAATAATTTATTTACGGTGATTTCCTGACGAGTTTCCTCTTGTTACTATGACGCACGATCTCTCATCTCAGACTAGTGTAAATATTATGAACATTTTCATAGTGTGAGGTCTCTCGAGAGACACTAGATAGTTTGTTCTTTTATTAACAGTCTCGATAGGTCGCATCTGAAAACTATATAAGTTAAGCCATACATAGTTGTTGAAAGTTTCATCAATAGGCTTCAATAAGCTACTCTAAGCCCATCAATTGAATTCAAAACCAGCACTTTCGATCCATTAAAATTTTGATGAGTAAGTACTTAAAGGTCTTAAACTGCTTCAATCAATACTGCGCATCAATTTGTCACAAATAAAGTATAAGAGAATTAAATAAATTTCCAAATTTATTTTTAATTCTCACATCTCATATTTATCATTCTC
>JABUQX010039057.1:12500-17500 GCA_015478945.1 Trachelipus rathkii
TATATATATATAATATATATATATATATATATATATATATATATATATATATATATATATATATATATGAATCTGCATGAGGGTAATTGGGAGATAATCGTTTTATTTTTTGCTAATGATTCTATGTTGGTTGCTGATGCAAAAGAAAAACTAATTGATGTTGCTATGTCGGTGCTTGAGTTTGAACGGGTGCGCCAAGGAAAATGATTAAAAATTAATCCCGCTAAAAGTAAAGTGATGGAAATTAGTTCAATATCCAAAGGAGACGATTCTCAATCTGGGTTGCGGATATCATAGAGGTGAAGGGGGATAGCCTAGCAGAGACTACAGTCTTTATGTACTTTGGAATGGATATTGGGGCTTTCGGAGCGCATGAAACCCGCCGATTTGTAAAGGTGAACGGGGGAAAGCCCTAAGCAGAGACTACAGTCTTTAGGTACTTTGAATGGATATTGGGCTTTCGGAACCGGCATGAAAGACAGAGATCTGTAAAGGGAAGGGGGAAACCTCGCGAGACTACAGTCTTTAGGTTACTTTGGAATGGAATCATTGGGGCTTTCGGAGCGCATGAAAGAAGGAGATTGTAAAAGGTGAGGGGGAAAGCCTAGCAGAGACTACAGTCTTTAGGTACTTTGGAATGGATATTGGGGCTTTCGGAGGCATGAAAGAAGAGATTGTAAAGGTGAAGGGGGAAAGCCTAGCAGAGACTACAGTCTTTAGGTACTTTGGAATGGATATTGGGGCTTTCGGAGGCATGAAAGAAGAGATTGACCAAAGGGTTACTGAGTGTAAAAGAATTTTAAGTAACCTTAGATATTTATGGAAAAATTGAAATTTAGCAAAAAAGGGAAAAATGAAATTGTTTATGTGTATATTTGTTCAACTGTTCTGAATGGATGAGATTTTGAAAAAATAAGGCTAAGAGATCCTTGTGGAGTAAGGAGGAGAGATAGAATTAGAAATGTAATGATAAGGGATATGTGCCAATAGGAAAAATGTCTTAATGAAAGAGTAATTCAAGGGGTACAAAGATGGTATGATCACGTACTTAGAATGAAAGATAACAGATTAGATATCCGAGGTATATCCGAAGTGGTAGGCAATAGGAGAAGTGGCAAACCAAAATGAAGGCGAGATTATAAAGTATCAAAGGAAATTAGTATGGATGAAGGAAATATATTAACGCACTGTTAGAAAAGTTGTTCATGGAAATTTCCGTCAAGGGTTGCTACTTATTGAACAACCTGGAACATGCAAATAAGTGAACATCATTCCCTATTTGCAAATGACAACACCCAGCAATAATGTGTGAGACGGTAATAATAACAATAATAATAATATTAATAATAACAATAATAAATTTAATATAATAATAATAATAATAATAATAATAATATAATAATAATAATAATAATAATAATAATAATAATAATAATAATAATAATAATAATAATAATAATAATAATAATAATAATAATAATAATAACTCCAAGATTAGGGCTCTGCCCGTGAGTAGTGGTGTTTATCTGTAAATATACATATATATATATATATATATATATATTTTGTTGATATATATATACTATATATATATATATAATATATATATATATATATATATATTAATATATATATATATATTATATATATATATATATTATATATATATATTATATATATATATATATATATATATATATATATATATATATATATATATATATATATATATATATATATAATATATATATATATATATATATATTATATATATGATAATTTAACAATTCATTGCATATATTGACGCCTACGTAAAGAGAGTTATATAGATTATTTACAAATTAGATTATAATTCCTTGTTTAAATGTTATTATAATAATTGAGTAGTTTGATTTTTAGAAGTTTTAATCAATAAATAATGTGACGCATGTCAGTGAAAAGATTATCTCTTTCATAGTGTTTTGATACTATTGAGTGCCAAATTCATGCCTATGAGTGCCAAGTTGTTCATTTTATCACAGTTAATCAAATTTTAGAAAAAATGTCCTTTTGAAATCTGATAATATATATATATATATATATAATATTATATAATAATATATATATATATATATTATATATATATATATATATTATATATATTATAATATATATATATATATATATATATATATAGAGAGAGAGAGAGAGAGAGAGAGAGAGAGAGAGAGAGAGAGAGAGAGAGAGAGAGAGAGAGAAGAGAGAATAATAATTTCGCTCTGGAGTAGTAATAATTTTTTTAAAAGGAAATTTTAAAGGAAATTCTTTTAATTAGACATTTAATAAAACACTTTTACACAATAAGTTAAACTATATGTTATAAAAGGCAAGCTTTCATCTCGAACGTTCTCGAGACCTCGTCGGGCCAAATAAGAATTATTTTTACTTTTTTGAAGTGCTCTTCATTGTTGATCCGGTTGGTTGTTAATTTTTTTAATCGATCTATTGAAATATTTGGATGTTTTTAAATATTCGTTTTGTATTTGTTCGATCCTTATCTCTCCAGGTTGTTTGCTGTAGTTTTCTACGTTATGTATACAAAATGATTCCAGAATTTTTCTGTAATTGGTGTGATTGATGTATCGGATAGGTTGCATTTTGTTGATATTGATATGATGATCAGCCAATCTTCTGTGTTGCTTTAGGGCGGAGTTCATACTGTCTTTACGTAGATCTATTGTGTGTTGATATTTACGTCGTACAAAATTTGAGGTTTCTCCTACATATATTTTTTGACAATTTGTACACGGGATCTGATATACACAGCTCTGTGAGGTATTTGAATTAAATTTTGGGGGTCGAAAGGTGTTTTTTAAGCTGATGTTGTTGGAGGGTATTAGGGTAATGTTTTTGGGTATGAATTGCTTTATATTTTGTAGCGGCATGTTTGGTACTGGTAAATATGTGCTGGGTAGTTTTATAGGGGGGTCAATGTTGTAATATCTTTTTTTGGCTTTTCTATATGCTTTTGTTATGAAATATTCGGGATATGACAATGATACGAAAGTTCTGTATATGTATTGTGTTTCGTTTTGCAATAATGGTGGTGAACATATTCGGAACGCACGGAGATACAATGATGATAATACTGCTAGTTTTGTGTGTGTGGGATGGTTTGATAGCCAGTGTATATAATTAGGGGAGAACGTAGGTTTTCTATATATACTGTATTGCAACAACAGGTTATTTCATTTATATATATATATAATATATATATATACTATAATATATATATATAGTATAATTATTCTTTTTTTGTGAAGGTAAAAGATGAAATTTTCATTATTATTATTATAAAATATCAAATATTGAACGCTTCCTAGTCAATAAATTTTGACAATTTATGTTTATGCTGTTTCTACTACCACTACCACAAAAAAAAAAAAAAATAATAATAATAATAATAATAATAATAATAATAATAATAATAATAAAATAAATAATAAATAATTAATAATAATAATAATAATAATAATAATAATAAAAATATTATGATAAATCCTAAAAATAAAAAACAATTACAATAAGAAAGAATTCAAATATTAAATAATAATATAATAATAATATAATAATAATAATAATAATAATAATAATAATAATAATAATAATAATAATAATAATAATAATAATAATAATAATAATAATAATAATAATAATAATAATAGGAAATCTATTACTACTGGTTCTAACACCACAAATAAAAATAGTAAATTTTGTAAAACAAATGTACCAATGATTATATTATTATTATTATTTTTATTATTATTATTATTATTATTATTATTATTATTATTATTATTATTATTATTATTATTATTATTATTATTATTATTATTTTATTCATATTATGTATTATTATTATTATTTTATTATTATTATTATTATTATATAGAAATTAGAAATAGAACCAAGATGTAATGAATAACTTGTATAACAAATTTCATCTTAAATAATATGGATCAAAATCTTCTGAGAGGAAGTCCTATTTATATGTTTTAGTTATAAGTAGTTTTCCTTTAGTATTTTAATATTATAAACCTATATAATAATAAATAAATAATACATAATAATAATAATAATATAAATAATAATAATAATAATAAATAATAAATAATAATAATAATTAATATAATAATATAATGTAATAAGTTTAACGATTATGATAATAATTAAAATAAAATAATTTTTATTTTATTGTAATAAAAATATAAAAATAATAAAAATAAATAATTAATAATATAATAAATAATAATAATAATAATAATATAATAATAATAATAATAATAATAATAAGATAATAATAATAATAATAATAATAATAATAATAATAATAATAATAATAATAATAATAATAATAATAATATTAATAATAATGAATAATTATAATATTAATAAATAAAAATAAATAATATATTTATAAAAATAATAAAAATAAAGAAAATAGTAAAAATAATAAAAATATTAAAAAATAATAATAATAATAATAATAATAATAATAAATAATGAATAAATAATAATAATATAATTTATGATGATAAATAATAATAATAATAATAATAATAATATAATAATAATAATAATAATAATAATAATAATAATAATAATAATAATAATAATAATAATAATAATAATAATAATAATAATAATAATAATAATAATAATAATAATAATAATAATAATAATAAAATAATAATTATAATAATAATATATATAATAATAGTAATAATAATAATAATAATATAATAATAATAATAATAATAATAATAATAATAATAATAATAATAATATTTAAAATAAACGAATTATCATTAGTTTTTAATAATTAGTATCGAATGTTAAACGAAGTAATTATTAAAATTGAAAAAGGCTGATGATAATAACAACCATTACCATAATCATTGTGATAGTAGTCAATTTGATGTTAATAAAATGCTTAAATTTGACAAAAGTATAAAACCTTT
>JABUQX010039057.1:20000-22500 GCA_015478945.1 Trachelipus rathkii
TGGTATTGCTCCGCACCGGTGACCTTGCCACTGATTGTCACAAACGGATGATATATACACCGACGGTCTTCACTATGGCGTGTGCCAAAACAGTGCCTCACACCAACATCTGAACAGTGATCACAACAATAAGAATAATATGGCACTGATCACATAATAATAATAATAATAATAATGATAAATAATAATATAATAATAATAATAATAATAATAATAATAATAATAATAATAATAATAATAATAATAATAATAATAATAATAATAATAATAATAAATAATAATAAGTAATAATAATAATAATAATAATAATAATAATAGTCCTTAAAAAAATCAATCATGTAGCGGTTGATACCTTTAGGAAATTGGAAAAGGCTTGCAAATCTCACATTAAATTAGAAGCTGATATAATTTCTAAAATATTGTTAAGCTAATCAGCTGTTTCCAAAAATAATAATAATAATAACAATAAGTATGAATAGCTAAGTATGAATCTTATACCCTAGAGTACAAAGCTTTACTTATTAATAGAGAGATTTCTTCTAAAGTAAACAAAAAGCATGATGAAATATTGAACTCTTTCAAGAACCTGGTTAAACTCAAGAAAACTGTCAACAATATACAATTTTATGCCAGCATATTTTTCTTACAAAGGATATTAGATCAATTCTCTAGTGATACTTATTCAACACATCACAATAAGCTAAGAAACCTTTATGGGGGTGAGGTAATTTATCCTAAGCATAACTCTAAAATAATTAATCTCTCAAATTATAATTTATCTTTAGCTGAAAATGATCTACTGGAAAAAGGTCTAAATTATAGTTTACCGAAAAATGAAAATTTACTACAGAAGCAAATAGAAATTGAAACTTTAAACAACGATATATTACTTCATGAGAGAAAAGGAGATATAACTATAATCGACAACGAGATATTTAAAACTAAATTAAAATATTTTGGTTCGCACATCACCAAAGATAAACATAATCAACTTTCCAGTGCCGACAAAGAAGCCATTTTATCTCTTAAGAACAATACTGAAATAGTGATTAAAAGGCCTGATAAGGGAGGAGGAGTTGTTATTCTTAATAAGGAAGATTATATGCAAAAACTTAAAAATATAATTTCAGATAAATCAAAATTTAAACAATGTCTAAATAGTAAAAGCGATGATCTGAAAAAATCAATTAATGCTTTATCTCGCCAAATTACGGACAATAATATTAAATTAAAAATTCGAAGAATCGGTTCTTACAACAACGGCCACTTATATGGTCTTCCGAAAATTCACAAAAATTCAGAGAATCCCCCCTTAAGACCTATCATAAACATGCGCGGAACTGTAACTCACGACATTGCACAATATTTAAATGACATTATCCGTCCGTACATTGACTCAAGTAATATGGTTAAAAGTACTGAAGAATTTTTACTTAAATTAGATCTTGAAAATTTAACACCACATGACAAGATTTATTCTTTAGATGTTGAAAGCTTATTCACAAACGTACCTGTGAAAGATACAATTGAGATAATATTAGACAGAACTTACAACCATCCTTCATTACAACCTCCCAATATTGATAAATCTGTTTTAAAAAATCTTTTAACCAAATGCACTACTATGACTCCTTTTGAATTCGATGGAAAAACATATATTCAGGTGGATGGTGTTTCCATGGGTTCCCCGCTTGGACCAACGTTCGCTGACTTCTACATGTCGCATATTGAAAATTTAGTATTAAGCAAAAATAAATCTTTCAATCCCAGACTATATATACGATATGTTGATGACACCTTCGTGGTCTTCGAACGTGATGAAGATGTTAAGCTCTTTATTGATGAACTCCAAAATTTAAGTGTCCTAAATTTTACTTTTGAAAAATCTGAAAATAATTCCTTCCATTTCTTAGACGTTAACATCTCCTTTGATCCAAGTGGAGCCCTCACCACAAGTATTTACGTCAAACCTACTGACAAAGGCCTATATACTAATTTCAGTTCACACTTACCCCTTACTTATAAAATCGCACTAATTAAAACTTTACTGCATAGAGCGTACCGCATTTGCTCTGACTGGAAACTTTTTGACGCAGAGCTTTCAAGAATTAAACAGAATCTTGTTAATAATAACTTTCCTCAATATCTGCTAGATAAAATCATTAAAACTTTTATAAATAAGAAAATTCTCGAAGAAAAAGCAGAAGATAATAGGGATAGCTTGACTTTCTTTTTCAGATCACAAACGATAGATAGATTTAATTATGAAAATATCAGGTTAAGGAAAATAATTCAATATCACATCAAGTCCAAATCTAACGCTAAAGAAATAAAACTTAGATGTTACTATAAGCCATTGAAACTTTCTTCTATGTTTTCTGAAAGAGCTAGTGGGACTAAGGAGAATGTGAATCATGTAGTATACCAATTTCACTGTAATAAAGATGGCTGTAATGCCTCTTACATCGGGTATACTACTAATTCTCTCAAACTCGTGTCT
>JABUQX010039058.1:0-45000 GCA_015478945.1 Trachelipus rathkii
ATTGTTTGAATTAGTCTTTCTTCTTTCAACTACTTGAATGCACTAAAACAGGGTAAATTCTGCCAAGTATTTGCAAATCAAGGATATGTAATATTTTTGAAATTCACGGCGACTGCACAACAAGAAACATAGTCCATGCTATTCATCGCGGTTTTTTTTGGGCGACCTTGATGCTGTGATAGCCCGTTTCAACTTACATAAATCCCGTTCCTGCTTTTACTGAAATCTTCATTATTGGATTTGCTCTTCGATGATCTTCCTTGTAAAATATACTTACACACTTTTATCTTCTCAAATGGCACATTACACCGCCGTTCGGTATGTCACAAATTGCAAGAAAAATATAAAAACCCTCTACTCCTAATGGCTCTGATCTTAAATCATATAAAAATGTTATTACTAAAATGGGTGTGCGATAATTAAAGTCTGTGGGGCTCCGGATAATAGGAATTGTCTGGAAATCTGTAATATTTTGGAAATTCATTGTTAATCTCTTACAGAATTTCATAATACTCAGTTCAAATTCAGTAACTGTGCAACCTATTCTACTTCAATAAAGTAACAGCTGAAATTGCTAATGTTGCATTTTTCTCTGAATGGTTTCAGGTTTAAGTTTTACACTAATTAGGAGCCTTCAAAAATTGTTCCTCACAGCGACGATTTCATATTTAATTAATTTTAACTTCTGCACTTTATAATTATTAACTGATATCTGAAAGTGTAATTGTAACTTACTAAATTCTAATGTCAGGGGGGCCCATGGCCACCCCCTGGCCCCTTCCCCTCAAATACGCACTGCTATATTAATATATATATATATATATTATATTATATATATTACTATATATATATACCTATTATATTATAATATTATATATATATATATTATATATTATATATACTATATTATAATTATAATATATATATCATATATATATTAATATTAATTATACTATATTATTATAAATATATATATATAATATATTTATATAGTTAATTTATAAAATATATTAAAAGAATTTTATGTGATGGCTTGTGTTTTTTCACTGGTATCCTCGTTGTTGTCGATGACAGATTTAGTATACTTATCTGGGTTCCAGTAGTTTGGGGTGTACAATCGCGCCCAGCAGTTTTTGACGATGGTGCAGTGAGTATGAAGTTTATATCTATTTATTACAATATCCATTATTTGTCAGGATGTTTAAGCATCACTGTAGAGAGGAGATGGGGTGATGCTTACGGTTGCTTGATGACCAAACAGGCGTATACCGGCAGATACAGGTTCCGCGGGATTCGCTTCAACTTCATCTGGAGGAGGATTAAAGTGGTGCGAACGGATTATAAATCCGCCACGCCAGAACACAGATTATTGAACATTCGAGAAGGCAATTTTAAGTACTAAGGAGCGAGAAACACCACTTGCTAATCTTGATTTATTGAATTGATATTTTCATTATATTGAATTGTTCATTATATGGTTTAAAGTATCTATATATAATTGTTTATTCAGAATTGTTACATTAGAATAATGATACAGCATCAACCTGAAATTGAAGTAAAGTTAAATAATTGAGTAATTTATTAATATATATTTTAATTATATAAGAATTTTTAGAGTTCAGTAGTCCCTTTCTTGCGAAGGAGAACAGTTGAGTGAGATGCGTCCTCTACACTATTCCTAGATCGCCATGAAGTAGGTGTGAGCTTTTCCTTCTGTGGCGACAATGTTTTCTCATGGCTTAATGTGGGTTGGGTGAATTATTTTTTCACGAACCTAGACTCTTTCAGGTAGGATTGTTCGATTACTTTACCTCTTTGGGGCTCCCATCCTCCATGCGTCGTAGACCACACTCACGCATCTCACGCAATTGTCTTTGTTATATAGTGAGATATAATATATGATATATTACTTAAATATTATATATATATAACCTATAATATATATATAATATATAGTATAGTTAATATTTTATTTGTCGTTTTAATATTTATTATCTGTAGAAAGGGGAATATGAATTTATAGTTATACATTTTAATTGTTTATATTATAATATATTTCAATATAAATAGTAAAGTTGTTATTATTATGGAATTTCATTTAGATACTATGATATAATTGCGCAATGCGCTTCCTTGGGACAGCTAGGGTATGCCGCTCCATTAAGGTGCGTGCCAGGGACATGAGGAGTGATATCTATCTATATATCTATATAACTAAAAAGGTACCTATTATATATTATTTACTAAATATTAAGTTATTACTGATATAAAAGAAATGAAAATAAATTACAGAGGTATATGATTCATAAATGAAATCAGAATTTTAACATAGTTCTGATTTAATATTATACTACTAATATTATTAGAGTAAGAATAAATTTACACTATAGTAAAATTAAGAATACTAAATACAATATTATTCGTCAGTTGTTAATTCCTACATCTTGAAGTCACTACTCTGATCAGAAGGATCACTTAGAAAAAGAATCTTTCTCTGATACTATTTTTTGAGGATGCCAGACAAGGGACTTGTAGCAAAGTTCGAATTTGCCTGGCTGAGAAACTGGAATCTAGGTATAAAAACACCTTACAGAGAATATATTATATATCTTTTGACTTAAAAAGAAGTATTCACATATATACATGAAGATAATTGATAAAATTGAAGAAAATTAAAGAAATAATTGGAGTAAATAGGGAGTACAATTTTTACTGGTAGTCATAACTACAGCATGAACAATATGAATGGTTTCGAGAAGTCGGTTACGTCCAGCCTCTATACAACATAAATCAATGAAATGATCTGAGCAGCATGCTAGAGATAAATTGGATGAGGATATTGTACTGTACCGATGATATCATAATATAAATTTTGGTGATGCTCCATGTCTACTAACCATATATTCGAGTGCAATGCTTTATAGGTAATGATACTATATTGAAGTAGCGTTTTATTAGAAGGAATAACTTAATTAATTATTATAACATAAAATGGGTAAGTGAAGTGATATTAGCGAGGTAACACATACTCTAATAGGTCTCATCTAAATGAACTCGCCATAATTACCACAACGCTCTATTCCCTCATTCTCCAGCTGCCGGATTATTTTATTCTTCATATTAGTATTTAACAAATTTTTAATATCTTGATAAGATCTAAGCAATTCAAAGACACTATGAAAACCAGTCGCATATAAAATAACTACAAAAGATAAAACTAAAAACAATAGAAACTATAGAGAAATGAACTTGGATGTTTAAACTTAGTTTAGTTGTAGTACATTATTATATATATATTAAAGTATTGATATAAACGATAGGTTAAAAGTTAAAAAGTGATATAATATTAAATATTATTATCATATATAAAGTATTAAATGCTATAAATACTATAATATAAAAAATTATAATATATATAATTAATAGAAAAAAAAGTACTATGAGTGAGGGTTATATTACATACGTAAACCGGGTACTACAACGGTTTTGTGAGGCTAACGTAAAAATTAAGGTTGAAAAATATTATATATTTTAGCTAAAATAATTAATAATAAAAAGGGCTACAGCTATATTATATATATATTATTACTGAAATGATAGAGTATATAAATAAAAAAATTAAAGATGTTGGATGAATGGTAGGTTGTATTAATTATTTCCAGCATTTAATATTTTGAGTATATACTAAGACCGAGGTATAACTGGAGAAAACAAAAGAAGTTTTGGGAAGAATAAAGAAGTTAAATAACACAACAAAAAATGTAATATATATTATTAATTAAAGTAAGTATATAAATTAAATGAGTATATATATATATATTATATATAGATAGCTATCATATTATTAGAATAAAGATATGTACATATTATACTCCTAGGATTACGAGTATGTTTTTAGCACTGAACTTTTTTCAATAAATGTTTAGAACTATTTACAAGATATATAAATAAATTATTTTTTAATATAGCTATTTTATGAAAATAATATTATGAAAATTAAACTATATAGTAATAATGTTAGTAATAATAGAATATAATATAATATACACAATTATTATAGAGAAGTAGATAGAGGTGTAGATAGATTCTCACTAGTTCTCAGTTCAACAAGTCGTGAAAAATCAACAATCCAATACAGTTTTATCAAGCGATGATAAGCAAAACTGAGGAACGGGCTATGGGCGAGGCTTGTTAATGCGCAGATCAAACATTAGACACGCCACTTAAGTCGAGAAGCACCATTAAACAGCGCCAACGAGAATTCTTAAGGCATCGTGCCACATCTGTGCATTTTAGCGAGCACTATGCGTGGACACGGAACCGGTCAATATTATGTATAACCTATGTGCAGAGAGAATACGTATCTTCCTCGAGAGTTTGCAATTTTACTACATTATTAAAACAGTGTCTAGAGGTGTCATTATATTGAGTAATCGTGTAATACAAATAGAAGGAACTAACTTAATATAAGAATAGATGAGTATTAATTTTTCGAATTACTATAGGTACTAACCTGAAGTTAACAACATACATTAATGGGTTCCTCCTCCCCGGAGAAATTCTTATCACTTAAGGAATTTTGATTTTTTCAATTACGAAATAGTTAAGTCGACTTTTCAGAAAGGGTGTTTTCAATTCAGATTGTTAAGTATTATTGCAGCTACAGAGACGTGTTAGGAAAGAAGGCTAGAAGTACTCGGAGAAGTAGAGACAATCGGTGGATCTAGGAATTGAAGAGCTTGAGGTCGGATTTAGTTCTTGAACCAGGTTATTCTTAAAGGAGCAATCTTCAGGTGCTAGTTGGTTTCGTTACATATATTTTGGTAGAGCCTGACACGTTGTGGGCATGCTTTCAAGGTCGACAGGTGTGAATAATAAACCTTGGGCATAAGCACACATAGTTGCAAAAAGGAAATACATACTTTTGGTCCTAACATCGAAATAAACGCAATGAACATCGAGTAACTATTGGAGGAAAAAAGGATCGTTATCAAAGTTTCACTCCTCCATAATGTATGGTGAGAGTGAATTTTATTTGTCAATAAACTTGAAATTGAGAAAGTAAGCGTTTGATGTCATTCTGCCGGCGTTTAAATGAAATTGCTATCTTTATATCTCTGAATGATCGTCATACTTCTTCAGGACTGAAAGAAACAGAAGAAATGATAAATTGATTAAATAAAGACAATTGAAGATAAAAAATGAATAAACTATCGTGATCAGGGAGATGATTTTAGCAAATTCAGGATCAAAATGCAAGTCTCACTGTCTGTCAAAAGTAATAAAACGAATTTAGAAGAAAAATGAAAGCAAATATAACATAGAGGATAAAGAATAAAGTAACATAAATAGATCATGAGTAGTATTCATATCACACATTGGATTACTGAATTAAGAAAGGGGTTTTCCTCACAAACATTTATTATTAAGGTATATTTTTTAAAATGTTTTTTTTATTGAGCTAATATTTAAAAGCGCCATATATTAATATAATTTTATGATCCATCCGATTCTGAGGAAGAATAGCCTTTCTTATATCATTCAGGATTCTAAAAAAGAATAACATTTCTAATATCCAATATTGATTCTAAGGATGAGTATCCGTTCTTAAATGTTTCAAACGATTATGCAAATTGTCAAGGATGTTAAATGAGTATGAAGTATAGAATCTATCAAGGTAGATTCAAACCAATGTCTAGTAAAAAACATTTGGGAATTAACGGGGACAGACGGCTATTGGGCCTACATGTCGACAGAGAATCGTAGATGGCCGATTCATTCATAAGTAAACTCGTTAATCTGATATTACCATAATTTTCACAAAGAATGTAATTTATTTGGGTCGTATGTATCATCACTACGAGAACTATAGAAATAGAAATTAAAGGCCACGATGCAAGTATGGATAAAAGGTAGATCCGATAAATGCATTTATACGAAGATTGAAGAATTTTTTCTAAAAACTTATTAGAAAGTTGATGAAAGGAATTTACTTGATTGAAGTCGCTTGAAGTATCTAAGGAGGGTGCTCAGACTCATACTCCGGTTGGGTCATTTGCAAATTGTCAGGTGTTATAGAACAAGATTTGATATGTTTTTTAGTGAGTAATTCTAGATGGATAATGAATAGTGTTATAGTAGTATAAATTCTGTTGATTTCATATTCAATAAGTACATAAAGGCATTATAGGAAAGCACCTTTGGGAGAAAAAAGTTGCGAAGTTTGTTAATTTGATAATAAGTTTTAGCGAGTATGAGGTCGAATATAAGTGCACTAATTGTGAGAATTGATGTTGTGTGAAATAGTTTTAATGATATTCTATCATGATTGTTTAAATGAAACTTTATCATTACTTTCCACAATAGATTATAATTATAATATGTGTGCGTAAGACACTTAGACGTAGTTTAAATATATAGATTAATTTTTTTTTTTATACTTATTAAATCTAAAAATTTTTATTTAAAGTATCGAGTATATTCTTTAGCTCACTGTTTTCCTTTTTAGTCTTAAGTAAAGTTCAAATTATTTTAGAGTGTGAGGTAGAGGGCGATAATTTGCCTAAGAATCGATTGAGTATCACTATCTTTCCGAAGTAGTTTTATCCTGTTTTAAATCGGTACATGTGCAAAAAAGAATAGTTGGAGTAGACGTCTCACTCCAAATTCAAAAGCGGCTCGCTTTACCAGTTTTGATCGATAAGCAGAGATCTTATAGCAATTCAGCTATTACTTCAGCTATACCAGGCCTTCTTCTGTGCTTATTTGCACTATATTATGACATATCTCAGAGATAGTAATTAGAGCTAAGATTGAATTCCAATTGTGATGAGTTAACTCCCTTTGATGTGTCCGAAACATTTAGAAACGTGGTTTCGAACGAACTTTGTAAGTAAATAAATTCTAATTTGCATCGTTTGGTGACTCGTTTATATGGAAAAATATTGATCTATCTGATTGATTGTTTGACAGATTTAAATGTCTGTGAGGACATTCTACTGAGGAGAGTGAAAATTCAAAGTAATTCAGAGGTATACCTTACTATAAAAATATAACATTTCTCGCTCCGTATGCGATCATATAGAGAGCTCAACCAAGAGCTAGAATAAACAGTCAATCGTGTTATTCGTGTGTGTGCGTAATTTTATGAGATTGCTTTGGCCAATGTAAGTGATTAAACAGAATATGGTAAGATAAACGCCAAACAGAGCGGGTATTGCATCCATCCGAATTTCCATGTTTTTTCTAGAAGAATAGTTTATACTATTATACTTTTTCTTTGGTTTGATATTTTAAAGTCGCCTAATTCAATGATCTATAACTAACATTAGTTAAGATTATTAAGTTGGTTAGTTAAAGCGTTCGGCGGATTTTATTAACTAGAACTATAATGATTTCTTAATCTATTAAAGGCGAGTTAGTTTGACTAAAATCTAGAAAGTAAGAGTTTTTTTAAAACTTCCAACGTTAGTATAGCTTAATCTATGTTGTATTACTCTACTTACTAGTTTGATTGTGTGTTATTAAGATGTCGTACTTTCCCTAATTTCTGTACTTCCGTTTTAATAATTACTTTATTACTTCGAGCTTTATTTTTTGGTTTTTCTTTTTATAGAAAAGATTTTTGGATTTTCTATTTTGTATTTATTTTTTTTTTAATTAAAAATTGCTGTCCCACCCCTTTGTTCTGAAGAGTGAAACATATCTTTTAAAAAGGTTTCTTTATAATAAAACTGAGTAACGAATTCTAATCTATTTTGAAGATTTATCGAATCGTACATCTAAATAGCTAAGATTAGATTCTTATGAATATGTATTAATCCAGATAGTTTTCTTAAATTTTAAGGAATGTATACTAATAAGCTAATTTTTTCTTAAAATTAATGATCCCTCATGCCTAATCCAGTCTAATGGTGTTCCTAATCCACTAAGTATTTCTTAACTAAGAAAAAAACAATTTTTTTAGTACAGACGCGAACGAAATGTACTTAATAAACAAAATTCTTAAAAGATTAGAAAAATCCTTCTTAGACTAACAGAATAAGAAGAATCCATCCTACAAACTAAAGAATTTTCTCTTAAATCTAGGAAGAAGTATATACAAAATTGGGATGAACTAGTAACCAGGAGGCAAATACCAAGTTTTCCCTCCACGGACTGTGGTGTTCAAATCCAATTCGACAGGTGGAGGCTGAACAGGAGTCTTCGCTGTAGTCTCCGTGTTTGTCACTTGCTCCGGGCTGTTGCTGTAATGCTCTTTTCTTCATCCTTGTTTGACTGGTAACTCGGGGTGTAGAATCTCTAGGCAGTGAACAGATTATGGGGGCCTGTAAAGAATGGGTTTCCCTGTTTTTCTGTTACTGGGATGAAATCCTTAGAGATGATCTAGCGACCGGGGGATATGGGTAACGGCCATCTTTTACCGGGGAAGTTTGGCGAATTTCACAGGGAATTTGTTCTTACGAAGCAAGATAGGAGGGCTCCACCGTAAGCTCCATACACTCAATCCTTGTGGTTGCTGGTAGGCGTAAATTTTCCCTCGAGAGAATTTTCTTTTGAACAGGTGTTTTTTTACAGGGAAGTTTCAGAGTCTGAAGGTAGAGGAACTCCGTTGTCTTTTTAAACTCTTTTCTTCTTGCACGAGACTATTACGAGTGGATCAGGATGTGGTTATGGGGCAGTCCTTTTAGTCTTCTAGTTTTTACGGGAGCGGTGGGAATATATCTGATATTACACACGATACTGGCACGGCGCTCGCTTGTCCGGAACGACGACTCACCACGGTATCTTGCTTTTGTATCAGTTCTATTCTCATCACCATTATCTCAATCGCGGCTAACAATCTTCTTTTCCACGGTTTACTCCTCTTACGGTTTCCACCTGGGGTCGGTTTTGTAACTTGGAGTTCGTATTCGCTATACCAAAAGAATTATCGGTACCGGCTGAGGTGGGGGGATAGAGTAAAGAGTTGGTGAGGTAATAACAATGAGGCGTATTATTTTGGGGGGTTATAGAAGTTGGAAATGATACATAGAGTCCGGACGAGAGTATAATTAATGTGGTCGTTTTAAATGGAGAAATTAATAGGCCCAATATAAGTAATTGTGAGGGACCACAATTATAGACTTTTAGTGGTTATGTAGAAAGAAAAAGTTCTACACCTTCATAACGTAGCTTCTTTCGTCCTCTTCTACTTCTTCGTCCTCTTCCTCCTTTCTTCATTTTCTTTCACCTCCTCTTAACGTTGACGATCCTATAATTCTCTCTCTAAGGGAATCACACGTCCTTTACTGTTGTCTTTCCTCAATTCTTTCCCTATTTTGTTCTTTGGAGCTTAATAACATTGCTTCCACTGCGTGGGGGTTCCAAACTTCATCGTTCATAAAGTCAAAGTTGTGATCGGTGAACTTTTTTGCTGGAACCACTTTAACGTTAGTCTAGCGGTTAGCATGGGAAGGTTCGGCCACTGATTCTAACAATACACCCATCATTTGTTAGGTCCCTCTGCAAACATTGGGACGATATATTGGCCCGTCAAACCTTGACACATTTACCTTCTGAACTTTGATGGGGCTTTTTAACTGCTCTAGGACAGAACATAATCTCCTATTTTGACTCTCTTGGTTTGGGCCCTTTTTATGTTGGTTGCACCAAATGGTTTTTTTTTGTGTTTCCGCTTCTACTTCTCTCTTGCCAAATCTCTTATATAATCGATCCTCTCTACTGATCGTTATCTACTTCGTCGAGAATAATCTCAATTTTACTCGACTTATTCCACAAAGGGTGAATACATATATCAGGGCATCTCGTAAAGGGGCCTATTTATGTAACCATGTAAAAGGGAAATGGGGAGAAGATCTCTAGTGATTCCGGAATTAATCGCGAATTGATAGAGCGAGATTTGTGGCAAAAGCTCAGGTATTTCACCCAGTCACGACGGATAAGATTTGCATTCACGTAGTGCCGTGGCATAAGAGATAAGAATTTAATATCCATTTGATTCTTTTCACAGAACACCACATTCATTGGGATGGTTTTTGTAAGTGCAAAGTAATTTCTCTACCTTTCTTGTATCTCCTCCACGGCTTACATAGGTCTTTAAATAACTGACTCGTAATTCCCATAGGCAATTGTCAGAGACAAGCAGTTGAGGGGCACTATGCTACATATGACCCTCTCTTTGCAAATGCTCTGGCACATTCTTTCGCTTCCAGTTCTCGTCTTTGCAGGCACTAATGTCGCACATATTCCGTGTCAAAACGTCGCGAAATACTAGGATGTATTTGGCTCCTTCCTGTACAAGAAGGTAACTTTCCAATACTGTCAACATGAACGCGTGAGAAAGGTGTGTATTCAGCGGCCATCGATTGAATCTTCTGCTACAGGGTCCCTAGACCCTTAGTCTTAGCGCATGAAAATACACATTGACTACAGTAGTTCTTTTACTAATTTTGAAATACCAGGAAATAGTATTTTTCCTCTACTCTTTTTTCATGTTCTTTGCTGACCACCGTGTCCGCTAGCCAATGAATTGCGTGCCACTTGTCTAGTCACACTGTATAATCTACATCCGGAAGCATGTACAAGATAGGGTTTTTGCTTCCAGCAGCGTAATGTAAGTTTATGGCTTTTATTAATAAATGTGTGGGTGTGTTCTGGGATTCTCTTCGGCCCATTTTACCAATTTTCCTACACGGGGACAATTTCTCTTGTTCTTTGAATGAAATTTTCCCCCGACTCAAACGAGCTATTGTGACAGGGACTTTTTCTGTTGTTTCCTGCTATTCTCGTGGCTTGTCTCTGTTTTCGCTATTTCTTTGACCAGTAACACATTAGATGCCGGATGCCTACTCAAATAGTCTGGGGCGACATTATTCTTTCCTTCTCTTGTATACTATGGGTAGGTGAAGAACTGTTTTACTAAGAGATTCCATTCGAGCTAAACGGCGGTCTGCTGTTATTTCGGAAAATACAGCAGTAGAGTTGATTGTCAGTGATCGAATAGTGACTTTGTAAAGCCGAAGATGGTGTTCATTAAACTTTTGCAAAGCAGAACACCAACGCCTAAACATTCTTTTCGATCGTATCTAGTTTACTCCACTGCCCCTGAGATGTCCGGACAGCGAAAGCATTAACGGGTTTCTCTTTCCTTCATGCTGTCAGTTGGTAAAACCACTCCTCCTATTCCGTAATTACTGGCGTCTGTATTCTCACGAAGATTTCTTTGCTGTAATCAGGGAAAGTTAGTTGTGGCGCACCACTAGGTTCTCTTTCAAAGTGTCGAAAGCTTGTTTTTGTGTGTTTTTTCGTCCAAAGGAAAGGGACATTTTTCTTTTCAGATCGTACAAAGGGTTGTGGCTACCGCGGACAAAGTCCTTTATGAGGAACGAAAGTAAGAGAAAGAAAACCAGTAACTCTGGTGTTTCCTTCACATTTGTAGGAGGGACGAAACTCTTCATTGTTCTACCTTGGCCGGATCTGGGCTAATTCCATGTTTTCCTATCTTGAATCCCAGTACAAAACGGCTGATTGCAGGAAACTGCATTTTGATAATTTTATTCTCAGCTTAACTGGTAAAATTTGGAGCACGTTTCTTTAATTTTCAAAAGTGTTTCTGGTACGTTCTCCCTAGCACCAATGACGTCGTCTAGAATAGAGCTTGTGCTACAGCCCTAGGAGATGGATTTAAGGCCATTGTCATTGTGCGGGCATAAATGCTAGGAGCATTCTTATGCCCGAACATCAAGCGAGTGGGACACCAGAGGCCCCTTTCTCGTCCTTAAATCCACATGCAAACTTTTGGGCGTCCCCCTCCTCTAATCGTCCAAGGCGTTGTAATGCATTCCAGTAATCTAACAGATGTAAATACCCCGTGTTACCTCCTAGGGATGTAAAAATCTCGTCGGTTGAAGGCAGAGGAAACACGTCCTGAACGCTATGGGAGTTGCAGGTACCTGTAATCCAAACACACCCTTGGTTTCGGGCTATTCTTTTTGGCCACCACGAGTAACGGTGACGAATGGGTGGCTGTACCCTGCGTTTGCATGGGTGACCTCGCCTCTGTTTTTCTAGTTGCGGAATTCTCGGTGAAGAATCATTTCGATTGTCCTGGCAGTAGTAACGGGTGCGGTAATCTTGTATATTGTTTTTTACGAAAATGAGACTTTTTCGGGGCATCGGGTAACAGCTCAATTTTAAATTTCTGAAGAGGGCAGACTGGGACAGCATCATCATCTAGTGCCATTCACATTATTGTAGTTGGTTTAGGACGGTCTACTTTTTCACGGTTCCCGCGCATGAGTGTTGAGCTCTATCAATTCCTCCTCATGATATCTCTGGATCTTCGAGAAGACAAGTTTCTGCATTCTTCCTTTTTTTGACATTGTTTCTTCTATTGATTTCTTTGTATACTCGCCTTAACTCTGTCTTCGTAAAGACTCTTTGAAGCAAAAGTGGCTACATTGCAGTTTAGAACTGTTGTGTCTCGTGAAATGCGAATGTCCTCTTACGCGCGCTCTGACTTTCCCTTGCGTTGATAGGGTTGTGGTTTAATTAGATCGGATAAGCGTGTGACCCTTCACCTTAAATGTCAACCATTTATTTCACTATAAGAGAGTGGACTTTGCTTCCTCAAATTTTATGTAACTGAGGTAACTGTGTTAATACTCTCACCTGGGCGTAAAATGTGTGATATAATAGAGCGAAGAAAGTGTTTCTAAAAACTCGAATGACATTACGGACAAAGATGAAGCGGTCCTTTTGTGTAAAACTCAGTCTGAGTGATGAGAAGTTATGCACTCCATATTTAATCGACATACCCGAGAGTTTCAATAATAATATTGTGAGTGTGTGAGAGAGGAGTAGGAGTTTTTTTATGTATACTCGGCATTAGTATATGAACTGGCAAAACAGCTTTCTCAATTACCTTCAAATTTATCTTTAATTTCTTCATCAATCATCAAATTGAATGCATCTTCCTCGTCTTATATAGTATAATGCTTTTCTGACTATATATTCTTACTAGAATAACTCTGGCAGAAAATTGGCTCCAAATTTCTTTAAAAAACAGAAGGGAGAAATGTGAATTTGGAGTGTGGGTCCTGAACCTCTGGAATAGCTGCTGTGATAAGTGAGTCGTTGATTTTGGACCTATTTTCCGATTCCACTTCTGTCCCATTTTCATCTTGTTGCCTGCTTTCTTTCACTACTTTTGAGCTTTCTATCCTGTTGCAATGGACAATTTCTCCTATCTTCTGTGGTTTCCATACTACTAGGATTGTACTTGTCTTTATAATTTGCTGAATTTCGTGCTGACGTAGGCTGTCTTCGTCTCCGGGCCCTTTGGGAATGCAGACAGATTTTTTGACCTTCAGGCTATAGCAAGCGAGATCATCAACGCGCGTGTACGCTTTCTACTGACCTTAGTCGCGCGGCAACCTCCCTATGTAGATAAAGAAATGGCTTAATCCGCTGTTTGTCTGTTTGGGGTGGACGTTATTAACTGGCAGCGGCCGTTTTAATCTCCTACAAAAAGTGCTCGACTTTCCGCTGTGCGCTGCGTTTTTCATTATCTTTGGGCAAAGGCGGTTCTCTATTTAAGAACATTCAAAATGACATACGCCACCTTCAGCACGTGCGGTGCTTTAAGCGAGAGAATAATTTGGTTTAGAATTATCCTTTGTTAATCCTATTACCCCTCTTGGCCCATCGGCCTGGGGCAACTGCTACTTACTTTATTCATTGTAAGTAGTCTCTTCTAATTCTTTTTAAGATTCCATTCAGAAAATCATATCAGAGACCAATAAATTCCTCTTAGTAATGTAGTATAATCTAGTGATGATATAGTAATCTAGGAATGTGATATCTTCTCGTACACTACCTTGTTTATAAAGACTAAGTTTTGACAGAAGAAGAAGTTTTAAAGTATGGAAATGTTATTAGACATATATACAGTTGCTTTAACTCACTCACTAAATAGAAAATACTTACCAACTTTTTCTCATCTACCTTATCACTTACTTTGAAAGGTAGAAGTAGTGTATAGTTTTTCAATGCATATGGCATAAGGTACTAGACTTAAATCTCTCTTTTAATACCTGATGAGAGTTGGTTTAGCTGTTCACTAATAGTGGGTTATCCCAGGGAGGGGGCCACGCCGCTGTAATCCAAAATCGGGTCTGTTCCGGAGGGCTAACTTTGAAGTTTCAACTCTTTCTTCCAAATTGTTTGACGCGCCGGCGGTGCACAGATAATATGACAACTCTAGTGAACCAGTGATACCGAACTAAACATTTGGTGAATCTTTCGCCTCCTATTCTAACTCATGAGATTGGAGCTAATGAATAAAACATTCACGTAATAAAATGTAAAACAGATGGTGCTTCACAAATTTAAATGCCTAATTAACGGTTTGCTTACGTATCTTCGACCTCTAAATTTTCTTTCTGCTTATTTTGCCTAGCTTCCCATCTTTTCTTTGTCTGAGAATATTAATACTTTCTTCCTCACCCTCTCCTTACAAATAGTACCTGGATTCGCTATTATTCTTTCTCTTATATCACTAATCTTTAGATGATGAGAAAGTTTCTCCATTCCCAACTAAGACATCTCCAGTCCCAATACTCACTAACCTCTCATTCACTCATTCAAGAAAATCTTACGTGCTAGCCTCTCAAGCATTATATATAATTAATACTCAGCGTGGAGTTCTATTACCTTACCCTTCTGAGGGGGCATCGTTGTTACCTTCCCTTTTCAATGGATAAGAAGTCCTGCTGGCCCTCGATCATCTAGATCTGGGTTTGTTAAAGACTCAGTTGAGCTTTACCTCAGCTTCTTATCTCCTTTTATCAACATGAATTCTAATCTGAGCTATTGTTATGAGAGTGATACAAATCAACAGGGTTATCTGTGATGAATAGATGAGTCTCTACACGGCGCTAGAGTGACCTCCATTCTATCACTACTTAGGTTGCTATTATACCTTATTATTATCGAGATGGTGATGCCATGCTATTTCCATCGTACGTAAGTAAGCAATTACCAGCGGCATGCTTGGGTACGAGTGCCCACCGCTCTGCAAATAGAAGCATCACAAGAGATGCTTCTTTAGTCTCACTGGCGGTAAACATCTTCCTCTAAAGTGCCTCTTATACCTCGGCTGTAACATACAACAGCTAGTCTTCACTTGCAATAATATCTTCTCTTTTCTGTTGCAAATGGGAGTGACTCAATTCTTATCCTCATCTCTCCTGGCCACTTTGAGGCAGTGTAGATTGGAGTCATTCACCTCCTCAATCATCTCTTAGATAAACCCATCTACATACATAATTTGGTATTAATGAAGATATAGTCTTTATATACCCTTGAGTATGATTTGCACAAAAGTATTAGTGAGAATTTTATTCATAGTAATAAATAAATCACAATCCTAACACACTTCATATTGTACCACTCCATAATCGAATAATCCGATTATCATCTTTGAGTCAGTAACTCAAACTCAATATACTCTAATAGTAGGTAATAATTATAAATTAAATTAATCTGCGATATATCTATATATTCAAATATACAATTAATATATTGGTATCAATTTCATAATCTATATACTTTATTTAATGAAAGAAATAGTTATTTTATTGAAGATAATATTGAGATATATATAAATACTTTAAATTACTCTCAATTATTTAAGTTCAATATCACTGTGTAATTAAGATAATAACATACACTTTACATTATACAGGATCAATCTTCATCAGAGTATATTCTATATCTCCTATCTCTTCATTTACATATTACGAATTCTAGATAAAATGAATATCTTAACTTGTCCAATAATAAAAGAATGATTTATTTCATGCCTTGAGTTGAACATTTAGCCTTTAGTCTCAAACCGGAAGTCGGACTACTGATTAATTTTCGTAAAACCGTCTTTCAACTCTAATACATGTAACAAGATAAGTTCAAGGTGTAAAGGAATTGAAGGATGCTCTCTCGCAAGTCTAGTATCTTTATTATATATGTAAAGTTAGTACTATAAGAGCATTTTACGTCGAAGTATCATCTAGAGAGGTTATGCCTGAGTGTCTAATATTCTGTTCATGTTATCTACTCCATCTTCCTTCAAACACAAGGTTTGTAATTTGGATTATATTTTACTTCACACTCGAGCGACAGAGAGAAAAGATAATATACATAATACTTTTATTGTTATATACCAGTAAAACACTAATCATTTCTTCTGGCAGTAAGAGTATTATATTTCCTTAGACTCATTCACGGCCTTACGTCTGCTTTCTGGTCGAATGATACTTTGCTTTTAAGAGACCTTTTGCCGGAATATGATTTTATTGTATTAGTACAGTGGGGTCCTTTTATAGCCTACCGTGTAGCATTATGTATATTCAGGTAGTGATATCAGATAGTGGAGTGCGAATTATATCCATAGGAGAAATTATCATTTTAGAATGCCCCATTTTTCCCCCACCGTTCTATGCTCTCTATAGTATGTTAATTATGCAACTATACCAAAATAACATTTTCAAATTTTACCGGGAATCGTTGGGAAAGCGGTGGTTAAACCAGGTTAGTTTTGGGTAAATAGGGACCTCCAAATTTGTTGTGGAGGCGTTCAATATAAGGATTGGAAGCGCTTGCAACTCCATACTCAGGAGGTATAGGTGCGTGGTTAGTTATTTGGACGAGTGGGTTGTAGGGGTTGAGTGTAGTCGAGGATGTGACAACGAGCCTAGAGCAGTGTATATGACGACGAGGCTCACCGAGAGAGGGCATCGTCCCTGTGGGTAAGAACCAGTAAGATTGAGTGTTGTTGATTCTCGATCCTGCTGGAGCCACCTTCGTTATCTGTATTATCTTCTCCAGTAATCATTTCTACTCTGTGGTGAAAGGGCACGCTGTCTGGTTGTTGAGCCGGGCGCTAGGCCCGCACAGGTGGTTTGGAGCTTCGAGCTACCTAATACACAGTGTAGTTCGCATTACTAATAGAGGAAACTCTGTCTGGTGGTGTTCCGGCGTGTCCCAACGAATGGAGTGAGAGGTGTGGTTGGTAGGAAGTGGGAAGGGGTATGTTCTTAGGACCTTTTGAGCAACATATCCCCACTTTGCTTTCTTCATTTGAGGTATTGGTTTCGAAATCCACGGCGGGACAGAGAGTTGTACGTCTCTGATCTATTTTCTTTTTGTTTAAGAGAGAGATAGGCAGTGTCAGTTCAGTATCAGGCTTTTTTAAAATTACTGTAGATCCCAATGGTGTTTGTCTGTACTCTGTAAACCATGTGAGTGTGATTTACTATGCACGATATAGATATGTATGTTTCAGACCCTGTGTGAAGGGAGCTCCCCATATACAAATGTGGGATGAAAGCTTTGGCTAAGAATGTAGCTGGTATGTATGGGGTTTCTGACTGGCCCTATTTAATAATAAGTGATAAGTCAGGAAGAGTGATTTATGAGGAATAAAAAAGGGAAGGGAAAGTGTAGAAATGTCACCACTATGGAGGGAATAGTACATAGTACCCCATTGCTTATAACAATAGGTCATTGGGTTATGTTTTGTTTTTATGGTTTCCAATCCTCAGTAAAAAAAACTTCATCTAATTTATTTGCATCTAATACAAAGTATACCATGCCCTATGAATGATATGCAGCCATAATTCAATCCAAAAGCACCATGAAAATATCAAAGAAATTAGGACTTTATTGTATTTCTAGTGTTTTTTCTTACTAACTTTGTTTCATTTTGTTTTCTGATACATAGGTATGTATATTACATATTCCAATATATTTTAACATTGTTTAATTTATAATTTATTTCACATTGTTTTGAATTTGTCTAAATTATATTTTAATACAATAATTTTATTTAGCATCCATGCTCAAACATTTAATTAATTCACCTGCAAAATGTGAAAAGTAAATTTTTGTATATTTTTCTAAAAAAATGGATAATACATATTTGCATGCAATAATGCTTTCATGCATGTTCCTTTATAATAATTGCAGTACTTATCATTTATATATATTTTGACTCATCTCACAACTTTTTTTTTTCTCTATTTTTGTTACATGATCTGAAATATAATATGCATTTACTTCCCATTATTATTACTATTATAAATATTAACACTTTCTTCCTTCTCCTTCTCTCCTTTCCACTTTTTATTTCATTATTCTCTCTTTCTCCATTTACATTAAATGCTTAAAATTTCAATCACACACTTATTCTTTGATCAGTAAGACTGCCACTTGCAAGGTTGTTTGGTATAAATCAAATAGAATTTTTTTTTTCTATTTTTCAATTTTTCTAATAAAAAGGAATAAGAAAAGTACTTTAAATGAAATGTATACGTACTATGCCTAATTATATTATATATATATATATATATGATATAAATATATATATATATATATTATATATATATAATATATATATATAATATATAATATATATAATATATATATATATATATACTATATATATATATATATATATACACGGTATATATATGTAAAATTAAGTTAGGGGGCTGGGGGTTTGGATGGAGAGGAAGGTGATACAAAAGGAAGTAGGTAAAAATTAGAGTGAGAAGTTAAGTGAGCAAGACAAAAGATAAGTATGTAAGAGCGCTCGCTAGTAAATCGCGTTGAATGGTGAACAAGTTTGCATACTGAAACAAATCTGGGGCAATGAAGAAGCAATTTTAGTTAGTGCAAAGGAATGTGTGTGGATGTTGCTAAGTAGGAAGTAAGAATGTTAACAGGTGAAATGGTGAAATGAAGAGTGATGAAGCGGTTAAAGGTAAAAAAGAAAGCGTGGTTTGAATGTACTAAAAGCAAAATGATGAAGTTTCAAAAGAAAGATGTTAGGAATTATATAAGGAGGAAAAAAAGAAATACTAAAAGGTGCCATGTACGTAGGAGAAAAGAAGAGTAAATGAACAGTTTGGAAGGAGGGATGAATGAGGACATACAAGGGAATAGGAAGCTCTTGCGGAAGAAGCGCGAAAGGTTAAGAATGAGAATAAGGTATCTGCTTAGAATAATGAATTAGGATGGCTGCTTTTGTAACTGATGAAATGGATGTGAGGGAGTGTGAAAGAACGCTCTTCGAAAATCTGCACAATAGTAACAGTAATGAAGAGGTTAGTGAATGTGTGTGGGTTGGATGGTACAAGAAGAAATAGTATTTTGGGGATGAAGTTATTAGTAAGGAAGAGGTAATGGGTAGAGTGAGAAAGTTGAAGAATGGTAAATCTGCAAGGTTATAGATTGAAATTACTGGTTTGAAATGATCAAAAGCGAGGCGAGATGGTGATTGGATGGATTTTGAAGTTGTGTAATAAGGTGTTATGGAGGGTTATTAGTTCCAAGGGGGATTGGAGGAGAGTGGGTAATTAGTACCCTTGTATAAGGGTAAGGGAGAAAAGGGAAACGTAGAAATTATAGGGGAATAAGTTGATTGAGAGTTTGTAGGGAAGGTATATGCTGGCATTTTGTTCAAAGAGGGCGTCGAATGACTGAGGACTGATTGTGTTGAAGAACAGTGCGTTTAGAAGTGGTAGAGGAATGTGTGGATCAAATCTTTACATTAAAACAAATGATGAGAAAATGAGGAGAAGAAGAATAAATTTATATTATAGCGTTTTATGGGATTTGCAACCAGGTATATCGTATAATCATAGAGTTAAATAGGGAAAGCTTTATGGCAGGTATTAGTGATATAATGGTGTTGGTGTAGGCTTCTGAATGGAATCCAAAAGTATGTATTACGATAGTGAAGCGTGTGTAAGAATAAATGCGGTCGAAAGTGATTGGTTTAATAATAGCGGAGTGAGGAAGGGTTGTGTTATGTCTCCTGGTATTCAATTTGTAATGGATGGGGTTATGAAAGAATTCGAGGTGGGGATGGCAGGAAATGGTGTTAGATGATGGAGAATGGAGATGAAGGGAGGGTGCCCTACCTATATATGCGGATGCATTTGGTTCTGTGTGGCGAATCTGAAAAGAGTTGAGAGGATTGGTAGAGAGATTTGCAGGAATGGGTAAAAGGAGGGTTTGAAAGTTAAACGTAAGATAAGAGTAAGGTTATGGTTCGTGAGTGAGGACAGTCCTCAGGTTGAAGTTATGTTAGAGATGGTTGAGCAGCTGTGAGCAGTGTCTGAGTTTAAATATTAGGGTATGTGTTGGATGAGAACGGAACGGAGATGCATGAGTGTAGTAGGAAAGGTTGTGAATGCAGGAAGGTTGCCTGTGCAATTAAATCGTTGGTGAATGTAAAGGACTCTAAGTCTGAGTGCGCTAGGGTCTTACATGAGGGTATGTTGTTACCTGTGTTATTGTATGGAGTGAGACCTATGGTCTGGAATTAAGAAGTATAGTCTTAAGTTTCAATGTGTTCAGATGACAATCGTTAGAGCATGCTAGTGACTGAGGAAGAATTATTAAAAAATGAGTAATGAACTTATTAGAGAGATTGTGTGTGTGAAGAAAGGGGTAAATGAGAGAATAAAATGAAAGTATGTTGAGATGTTTGGTCATGTGGAAAGGATGAATGATAAGTCGGTTGGTTAACGATGTATAGTGGGAGTGTGTGGGACCGACTGTCTGAGGAGGGGAACCGAAGATAAAGTGGCATTGATGTCAGTGAGACGAATGTCTGAAGGAGAGAAATGTAGGTTGGTGGCAGAGGCGAGAATAAAGGTGCATGATAGGAGAGAATGGCGGGGTTTTGTATGGGGGCATGGTTGTGGCCCACCTTGGGCCAAGGGAGAACCCTTACATGACGATTTACCATAGTGAGGGCCCGTCGTGGTCCCATGGAGCTCTAGGGTGGATTTTCGGTCTTGACGAGTTTCACTAATTAATGCGTACAGAGGGGCGGTAAGTCTGGGTTCTTTTCGACATTGTCATATTCTCCTACTGCTTTTCTTTCCGATGCTTGTAGCGCCCTTACTCCCAGTCTTGGGAAAAGAGGTAGATAAGAAAGAACGAAAGAATATATATATATATAAAAATATTTAACTTATTTTATATATTATATATATATATATATATATATAGTATATATATATATATATATATATATATATATATATATTATATATATATATTATATATATATATATATATATATATATATATATATATATTATATATATATATATAATATATATATATATAAAATATTTCTTCTGCCACCCTCTGTTCTGTTAGAATTCCTTCCTCTTTCTGTTGTTTTCCTACTCAATGTTAATCTTCCTCACTTTTAAAGCCTGCGTCTGTGCTCATCTGCGTAATTTTCGTTAGATGAATATTTGAGACATTCAACACCCCCTCCCTGAATAGGGCTCTGCCGTGAGCGGTGATTCAAGGTTAAAATATATATATATATAGTATATATATCTATATATCCCTTAATATATAATAAGATATATATATATATATATATAATATATATATTATATATATATATATATATATATATATATATATATATATATATATATATATATATATAAGTATAATATATATAATATATATATATATATTATATATATATATATATATATATATATATATATATATATATATATTAGGGATTGGGCCGGATATCCTAGCAACTAACCGGTGCGCTATCCGCTATCCAGCAAGTTTTTTGACTATCGGCCGCGATACCGGATAATTACTTTCCTAGTAGGTTCTTCCTCATTGATGAAAAATATTTCAAAATAATTTGAAAAATATATATATATATAATAATATATTATAGATAAATTATTATTATATATTTATATATATATTATAATAATATATATATATATATATATATTATTATAATATATTATATATATTATATATACATATATATATTATATAAATATATATATATATATATATATATATATATATGATACGGTGATATAATATAGTATATATATATATATATATATAATATATATAGTATTAAATATAATATATATATATATTATATATATATATATATTATATATATATATTATTTAATATATATAGTATATATAGTATATCTCTCTCTCGCACTTCCGTTCTTTAGTCCGCTAGTCCGCACCGAGCGGACTACCAGAATTAGTCCGCTCCGAGCGGAGGTGCGGAGTCGTCAAGAGAAATTAGCGGACTTGCACTTGCGATCAAAAAAAGTTTCCGCTCTTTGGTTCCGCACCTTTTTGAAAAATGAAAGTATAGTTTACTTATTAAGAATTCTTTTTGGTTATAATAAAGAAATATAATTTTTATTTTAAGTTTATAACTAATTATAGTTTTTGTCTAAGACTTATTGTTTTTTAATAATTAAACTGTTCCAAAACAATCTCACCTCCATTAATAAATGCAATATTTAACTAATGTCACAGATATTTATTTTATAGACTGAATGGCTATTACCCTCATCTATAATTTTAATTAATTATATTATTACTATAATAACTAGGCAATATCTAAATCAATTCTGTGTAAAACCCAAATATATATATATATATATATATATATATATATATATATATATATATATATATATATATATATATATATATTATATTTTTATATATTTTTTTTTTTTATATAATATATATATATATATATATATATATATATATATATATATATATATATATATATATATATGTAAGATATTTTATTTATTTTTACTTCTTGTGTTTTAATTGTGGAGGAGAGATTAGTGGATGCACAGACACAGGGGTGTCTGATGCTAGTCGGATGCTCAAGCTCCTGGGTGCAGATGCACTTTGAATGGAGAGGTTTAATTTTCAGTAAACACTATTAGGCGATTCTTGATGAGTTTCGTTTCCTCTCTCGCATATTCACTTCGTGTTTAAGAACTCTCCGTTGTGCCTCACACAACGACACAATAAAAATAAGAAATCTCCTTCAAGAATGATATAAGGGATTGGTTCTCAATTCCTTCTGAGCAATGGGGGACTCTCACCCTCCTAGTGTATTAGTTAGCCTTGCGGTATGTCTCAATCAAACCAGGTTTAAATTAGAGGAAACAAAGGTATAATCATAAGCCATTCGTTTTATATCTATTGAGTAAAAATACATAGAACTTTTGGTTATACACAGAATATTGAATAATGTAATAATATCAAAATACGTCCCTACCATTAAATACTCATTTCATTCCCCTCGATTAAAGGACTATACAAAGGAACATAGGAAAAAAAACCTAGAACAGATAAAAGTAATATAAAAACTATTCTGGACATTTTAAATCTTTATCTGTAAATAGTTAAAAACATAGGTGTTATTATTATTATTATTATTATTATTATTATTATTATTATTATTATTATTATTATTATTATTATTATTATTATTATTATTATTATTATTATTATTATTATTATTATTATTATTATTATTATTATTGTAATCACATTTAAATAATAATATAAGTTGTCGTTATATATAATAATAAGAGTGAGTATTTTATAATAACGCACCTCCAGGTATGGTTAAACCTTACATTGCGACAAGTTTGATAGGGACTCGCCCGTGTTAGTTTCTGGAAAGAAAATACTCATGAAATATCAAGACACACAAAAGTTAATTAAAATAAATTACATATATATATATATATAATATATATATATATATATATATATATATATTATATACTATATATATATATATATATAATATATATATATATATATATATATATATAATATATTATAGATATATATACTACATATATGGTAGCGTCGGGCGGGGTGACCGGGGCCCGCCTCTTTAGGAGGGTGTTCGGTCCACTCTAAATAAATAAAAAAATAATAATAAAAAAAAAAAAAAATTTTGCTATTTTATAGCCACGCGGTAGTACTACAAGTTTTATTTAGATTCATCTTTAGTTCTAGAAAATGGTTATTATTCTACAGAATGTTAGAAAATTAGGGTACAAAATTTTCTTCAATAGAACTTTCACTTTTGAAAAAATGTGAGTTTTTTTAACTTCGTTATAAAATGAAAAAATTGTGATCGATTTTAATATTTTTTTCGATAGTATTACACTCGGGTATGTTAGCTTTAAACTGGCAAAAGTAAATTTATTCAAGCAGTATTAGTGGCAAAAACGGCGCCCTACTTGGTCTGATTCACCCCGCCGTAAAAATTGATGGAGGCGTGACTCGGACCACCATTGTTTTTCTTATTTTACGTATTATTATTGACATTTTTATACGTATAATTAATTTAAATGGTATAATAAAAAAAGTTACTTATATAAGTGAAAATTTTTTAAAAAAATGAAATTTTAATAAAAAAAACGAGTTCAAAAAAAGTGTCAAAATATTTTTGGGCGGAGAGGGGTGAATCGGACCACCTTATTATTATCCTATTTTATTTATCATTATTGACATTTTTATTACTTATTACGAATTTTAATTATGATAAAAATTATTATATTAAGTAAAAATTAAAAATATAAAATTGAAAATTAATTATACGTAAAAGACAAATTTAAACAGAGTGCCCGTCGAGTCACCCTCAATTGGTGGGTCCGCTTCCACCCCTCCACGGTCAGGCTGACTCGGCGTGTATAAACTTTATAAAACTTTTTATTATTATAGAATACATTATTAATTTTGTTTGTGTGCTTATGCCCGACTATAGGGCCGTGATTTACAAAAAAATTTTTTTCCAAAAAGTGCATTAGGGGAGAGTCGGGAGACCAAGTTATACCTAAAGTGGTCCACGTCACCCCGCCCGACGCTATATCTTATATAGCATATATATTCATATATTATTCGGTCGTAATAGTGCGGGCACCTAGCAATATATTTAATAATGTTATATAGTCTTTACTGAGTTCTCAAAACTCTTCTCTTTTACACTGGTTAGTCACTTTCGTTACACAGACACTCACCTCAACAATGTAGTTTGGGCTCAGCAGGTAGAATGAAATCCTCTCGGCTTCCTTCCACCTAAGGACTCGGTTGTTATTGAAAAAGGTGCATTCCGCTGGGCGGAGCATTTGCCATTGTGATATAGAAATTTAGCCTTTATTTAAAAAGGATTGAAGAAAAGATGGTGCCATAGTGGCAAGAAACATCCCTGAACATGTAAATGAAGAATTGGTTTGTTTTCGTTTGGAAATCGACTTTTATAAAGGAATGTCTGGTATGCCGGACATTGTGTCGCCTTGAAATATAAACAGTGCAATAGCGTTGCATTCGTTATATACTGGCTCCAGTATTGAAATTCCCATAAAGTCTCCCTTCCCGGAAAAATAAACTTTGATTAAAGTTTTGATTAATGCAGAGCTATTGCATATTTCCAGAAAGTGTTAAAAAAAAACAAGTAAGAGTGATAAACACAAAGAGACAAATCAAGTTCTTTAACCATGAATCTCTGGTAAAGTGTTGATACAAGATGGTTAGTAAGAAAAAAGATTCTAATAGATTTTGGTTAAATCGTCTTAGAAGAGTAAAGAGTTTTTCCTAAATAAGTTTGGTACAAACAAAAGTTTGGATGTATAGAGAAAATAGGATACTTTGGATTGGATGTGAACCATGTAAGAGTGTAATTTCTTTGTCTTTAAAAAGAAAAAGGTATAGTCTTGAAGGCAATGCATCATCATAATGTTTTCTAGCGCTCTAGATATTTCATACTTAAAAGTTTCTAAGGTTTTTCGAAAGGAATGATATTTAAACTTTCTTATCTAAGTCCGTAGACTGGGTGGTTTATAATAAGTACATGGGGTGGTTATCATCTTTAACCATACGTAAATTTATTTATTACTTTATAATATTTCTAGTTTCTTACCAAGTTTTCAAAGACTTGATTTATTAGCTTGGTATTACTGTGTTATTTGGAACTGTAGGTTTATAACCTTTCTTAAGTTCATTTTTATTTTTACCACAATCGTTATTTTCGAAGGTTAGTTTTTTACTCTACTTTACTGGCCTATATACTTTGGTCATTAACTATTTTAAGTGTTAGTAAAGCTTGATTATACAATTAGAAATATTAAAGCTTATGGTAACGTAGCTTGGTCTTGGAACTTGAATCATTCGTATACCAGGTTAGGAACCATTTCTACTTTTAAAATCTAAACATTACAAAAGCGGCAAATATTTATTTGTTTTTTTTTTTTACGACATGCTAAGCACTAGTTTTCATTCTTAAAATTATTAGTAGTAACATTGTTAGTAAGAAAAAATAGTTCTTTAAGCATTAGTAATAAAGATTATTAATATTTAGGGAATTATTAGCAAGGATGCTGACCACAATTTCAATTACTCGTCAGTAGTAAAATTGTTAGTGTTTACATCGTCGGAAGGTGTCAATGTCAAAGATGCTAATATAGAAGTAGTAATATGAGAAGGTTAATAGAAAAGTTTAACATAGTAAGCTATCTACTGTGTTAACAGAATGTTAATACTACTATTTTTTATTTTAAGATTAAATTATCATGCTCTAAAACTAAAGCAAGTTGTTAATTTTACAAAACAAAATTTTAGTCTAACTTTAAAGTAAGAGTATTAGTGCTACTAATTAAAAATATTAGTGTTATTAACTAAAAGTATTAGTGCTATTAACTAACAGTATTAGTGTTATCAACTAAAAGTATTAGTGCTATTAACTAAAAATATTAGTGTTATCAACTAAAAATATTAGTGCTATCAACTAAAAATATTAGTGCTATCAACTAAAAATATTAGTGCTACTGACTAAAAGTATTAGAATCCATAAGCACTAAGTGTTAAGTGTTAGTCAACTAGTGTTAGTTGTTATTCATTAATTCTAATCAAAAGATTATGGATGGAATGTTAAATATTCCTTGATTTATGTCTTACATCTAGACTATCTTTAAGATTAGTTACAAAAGTTACAGGAGTTACTTTTGGATTGTTGCATTCCTGATGTTGTTGGTTTATTTTCATTGTTTTTCATATTTCTTTTAGTATTTCCTTTACTCTCTTCTTTTTCTCTGTCTGCTATTACTTTTAAGCAATTTGTATGTACCATTAGTCCTGGTTCTTTCTGTAGAATTTTTCTCGATGGTTTTCCAACTATTTTTGGCATTCTGCATTCTTCTATGGAGTCGGAGTCGGCAGTCGGAGTCTGAAACTCTGTGCAAGTTGGAGTCGGGAGTCGGAGTCGGAGTCGAAGATTCCTGTGTAAGTGGGATAGAGGGTCGAGTCGGAGTCGAAAATTTAGAGAACTAATTATTATGTATTATTATTATTATATATTATTATTATTATTATTATTATTATTATTTTATTATTATTATTATTTTATTATTATTATTATTATTATATTATTATTGATTATTATTATTATTATAAAAGTTTATTTCAACATTCTAAATATTTATTTTTGTTACATAATTTATTTCTTAAATTAATCTTGAAAATAATATACAGGAGAAAAAGAAGATATTTACATAATTTCCCGACGCGTTTCGTCTCTATGCTTGAGACATTTCAGATTGGATGTATTTCTTGTAAGCGACATGACGTCTTTTAAATTGATAGTATAATAAAGTAAAATCAAAATGATATTGAGGTCTGACTGCATAAATACATGAAATTTTATGTTACGTCTGACGTCTGCGTATTTTGATATAGAAGGCTCGCGCAATTTTAAGTTCTGCGACTTCACACGGATCCGTATAATATTGGCGAAGATAACAAAGAAAACGTGATTGCAACGGTCGTTTTTTTTCCCGTTTGGAGGTATGTATACATCTATTCTGTTTATAGAAAATATTACTAATAGTTGGACGACCATGTTTGCCGTATGAAATGTTTCAAAGATCTTTTTCGGGACTGTTAGAGACGTTGGTATGCCCTGTCCGACAATCTATTCTTCGTGTAACCAAAATATGTCGACGTACAGTCTAAACTCAGGGCAGTAAATTGGTACACAACGTGATGGTGTCGGCCAAAAGCATCGCTTGTGCTAAGGAAGATGCACAGTTGTTGGACTTATGGTATAGTCTGACTTTTATTTTTGAGGTGTCTTTAGTTTTTGTGGTGTGAGATTCAAATATTAACGAAGCCACTTCTCTTCCGTATTGACAAATAGCATTGGAAGTTTTGAAAAAGAAATTTATCGAATTTTTCTGATTATTTTTATTTCTTTATTATATAAATTTTGTAAAATAATTTTATTTATTTAAATTTTCAACTAAATATTGTGATGATCACAGTTAATTAAATTTTACTAATGCCGACAAATTTCTTCATCAAAAATTTTCCAAGTTGAACATAGGTTTTATGCTCTGTAAATTAAAATTTTTACGATAGATTCTTTGTAAAATAGTCGGTGGAATTAGGATCCATAGTTCATATACAACATTATCAGTGGGTTTGACATGTATGCCTGTGGATAATGAGCCGTCAGAATTAATTAACATTGATTTTGATTGTCTAAAAAACAGATAACATTATTAACCTAAGTTTCGTATGTGATTTAAGCATGACAACTTTTGAATTCTATTGATGAACTGATGTATGTGATCTATGTCCTAAAAATAGTGAAGGTGTCGTCGACATACCTATGTAAATACGGGCGTTTAAGTGTTTGTTTCACGAAGGATTTTGTTTTTCCAAATTGGACATATAGAAGTCAGGAAATGTAGGTCCAAGTGGTTAGCCCATCGGCACTATCAGTTTGAAGATATATGTTTTCTTTAAATTAAACGGTGTTTGAATACAACAAATTAATAAAGGTTTCCTCATAGCTGTTCTGATTATCTGGTTTGTTAAACAAGTAAATGTTTTAAGAGACGAGAATTAAGCAGATATAATAAATAAGTTATTTATAAGAGAGTAGTAGTGAGAGTGTTAATTTAAAACTAAATAAAATAAAAATAAGAGTGTATTAAAAATCATATTAATAATAAAAAGTAATATAACAAACATTTCTAAGCTCAAAAATTCAAAAGAAAAGACCAAATAATAGAACACTGTAAATAAACAAAAGATATTATCAATCACACGAGAGATATTTGTATAGTTGAACATGATATGAAAATGTAAAATGTCTTCCAACAGATTATTAGTAGAAATGTTGACCCATTTGTTGTGACATCTCATAAGAAGAATAGCTATTCTAATGAAATGCATTTAAGTTTATGTACGATGATTGCCAGGTTATCTAAATTTACTATATTAAGTGTTTTATCATAGTTGTATAATTTAGTTGGTAGTGTGTTAGTACTTGAATAAGTAAATAAATGAAATGAATATATATATGAATATATAAATAAATAATAAGAATAATAATGAATAATAATAATAATAATGAGATGAAATTAAAAATTACAGTAAAATAATATTCTAAAAATCAATTAGATATATCTAAAAGTAAATATATAATATAATTATGTCGGTTGGTTATAGTAAGTGAATGGGATGCGTCTGATGACTACTGCTGGAAGTTGAATACTCTTCTAGTATGTCTAGTTTACCTTGTCTATAATGAATGACGTCTATCGTCAGTTAGCTGGCGGATGCAGATTATTTAATTTTTTGTTAGTTTCCAATATTGACACATGTATAATGCGCATATATAGTTAACATTAAGATATTTATTAGAGATATATGTTATTCGAGAGAGAAGTGTTCTTGCTAATATTTTATCGATTTTATGACATGAGAACTTTAATTTTCTATGTATAACAGACTTTTTGTTGACAACTATAACTGTATAAGTTAAATCGTAAATAATTCCATAACAAAATTTAATAAAAATATGACTTGTGAATCAAATTATATAATCAATCAAGATCAACTAATGAGTAGGAGTGGTGCTGTAGTTGCAGTTTTGAATTTAACTGATTATTACTGAATTTACTGTGATATTAGTGAGGTATTAAACAGTTAAATAATTTTAATAATAAACAAAGGATAATGAATTGTTTATTAAAACAAAAGTGAAATAGTAAAAATACAAACTAAAAATAAATAAAAGTTTTGATTTTGTTAATACAATAATATATGACTTAATCATATATAAGTCATCATAATATAGTCAATATAGTATCAGAATGAGGTAGTAGAGGGTGTGAGGAGGGTAGTGGAGGGTGATAGTCTGATGGTTAGATTTATCATGATTATATGCTTTATATAGTGATATTGTAAAAATATGCAATATATTATTTTAGAGATATCATTAATATTGCAATCATGAATAGCTTAAAATATTTCTATCTAAAATACAAAAAAAAGTTATTAAAATAAAAAAAGAAATAATAAAATAAAAAATATATTTAAATATATAAAGAAGAATATTAATATTAATAAAATAAATAAATAAAAAAAAATATAAATAAAAAAAAAAAAAAAAGAAATTTATTTAAATAAAAAAAGTTAAAAATAAAAAAAAATAAAAAAAAAAAAAAAGTATAAAAAAATTAAAAAGTTAAAATAAAAAAAGTAAAATAAAATTAAAAAAAAGTAAAAAATAAATAAAAAGAAAATAAAAAATAAAGTATTATATTAAATAAATAAAAAAATATATGATTAAAATAATAAAATAATAAACAAAGTAGAAATGATAAAATTAAAACTATATATAAAAAAAATTAAGCGAGCAACAAACTATATATATTTTCGTTGCCGTTATAAAAATAATGAAAGTACCAAATTTGTTGAAAATTTAGAAATTCGTCGAAGGCAAAACGAATATGATATATATATTATATATATATATATTACTAATTACTGAGCACTGCTAACGGCACCTGCATCCTATTAGCACCTTTGCCACCTATAGGTGTGACTCTCGAAATAACTACAACCTCTGTCTCCACTTCTCAGTCTTCTCATTTACTTCCATCCTTCCTCCGTTCCCTCCTTCTATTCCTTCCTCCATCTTTCTCTTATTGCACTCAAGGCATTGCTTACTTGAATCCCCTCATAAAGGGTGAGTCCTTATACAACCATTTACGATACCTTTACAATAACATTCCCTCATAATTCGAATTATACGTGACCTTAAAAACTTCAAGTTTATTGTAATAATATTTTTATATTACATAGAAATATTATCTATTTGTTTTATTTTATTTTCTATAATATATAGTACTATATGTAATTCTTTAGTTAAATTGCTATATAGATTGATTTATAATAATTATTTTATTATAATTTATAATAATTAGTTTATAATATTATTAAATGTTATTAAACATTACTCACAAATAAATAACATTATATTCTCTCTTAAGTTTGAGTACTGAGACCAAATAATCGACGTAGCAGAAAACTATCAGTGCCCTTACTCCATATTCTCCCGAATGGGGATTGAGCTGGGTAAGAATTACGTCCACGAATATTTTAATTGTATAAGAGAGCGAAACTAATTGAAATTTTAAAATTTATATAAGTTTAAATAATATTATATTTTCATATTTTTATATTATTAAAACTAAAGTATATATATTTAATATATATAAACTATACTCCATTTAATAACATTCAAGGTTTTTCCACTTGAATATAAATATATATATGATATGTTTTATATATAATATATATAATAAATATAAATAATAATAATAAATATATATAATAATATTATAAAAATTTTATATATATATTATAGCATAATATTATATTATAATTACATATTATAATACAAAATATATATATATTATAATATACCCTAATATATATAAATAATAGAAAGAAAATAAAAAAAAATAACAGATAATAAAAATAACATAGATAAATAATAATAATTAAATAAAATAATTTAATGAATAAATTTATTAACTAAATAATTATATTAATTAAATAGATGACTCTCATAAGTGAGACTAATAATAATACATATAAATATTTGGGCCTCAAATCTATTTTATCAACTTACTGATATAACATTATTAAAATATCTTGATCTCAACTCATGCATTTGGAGAAATCGACTACTCTTCACCCTCAGTTTATAAAGATAATTAATTCTTTGTGAGGACTTAAAGATCACGATAAGATTCCATTTACACCGTTAAATAAAGTTAATTTTTAAACAAAGAGTTAGATAACACAATCTATGTTCACTAAAAGTACGAGATCTCCAAAAACAGTGCAGGCGATAGCAAAAGCATTTGATATAATGTAAGTATCATAAATTTTCCATTATGACACCTTAGATAAGCGAAAGATGTCAACTAAAAAGATTGACAATATAAAATGCATTATACATGTTTTTTAGCTAGCGTAATTTTATTATCAAATCTTCTCCGATTAAATGACTGATATAGTATATAGCATCTGATGTGGCGTTATAAATCACAGTATGACATTTAAAATCGCATACACACACTTTTATTCATCTATGATTCAACCTCTTGCGTCAACTTATACCACCTTCCGTGCTCTCCTCCCCATCTATTTCCCCTCTCTATTTGTCCGCTCGCTGCGAGTTTCATTTAGTCGAATTGCCAGCGATAGTGAACGTGGAAGATTCGTGCCTGCGGCTCTGCCTGCTGCTGCTCTGCGGCCCGCGGGGCGAAAAGGCCAATTTACTTACATATGAGGTATGCCGCGCGCCACGGCGGGTATTATTTACTACTATACGCGAGTCGGAGTCGGAGTCGGAGTCGGAGTCGAAATTTTTGTTTAAGTGGAGTCGGAGTATATATATATAGATATTATATAAGTATCTATAGTATAAGGAGAAGATAATATATTATATATAATAAATTATATTATCGTACGAATATATATATTTTTTAATATAATAGTGTAAAGTCTATGAGTATATGGTAGCGCGGGTGACGAGGTGTCTGTACGTGTGAGGCTGCGTGTATTCTCTCATCATAACGGATTCTCTAACATGACTTATCTCAAGGCGAATCTACATATTCGTCTAAGCATTGGTTACAAGTCTATAGATTAAGTCGAATAAATCCATAATATATATATTGGTATAAATTTTATTATAAAGGTATTTTTTTATTGTTTTACGGATACTATATATATATATAATATTATACTAGGTAGTTCGAGATAAAATTATATATTAATTTTTACGACCTCCATAGACAAGCTCCTGGGATTGTAAACACTCCGGTTATAATATATATATTTTTCGCAGTCGAGGATCAGTCCTGGGTATGGAACAACTAATTAACCATCCAGAAAATGCGTGTGAATTATAATTTCTAATTCAGTTACTTCCAGTTACACATTTGGTACCGAAACTGGAAACCACTTAGCCAAGAACATGCCTGGAGTTCAGCGATATGGATGCACAAAGGATATTCCAGATTTCATTTCTGTCCATTTATGACTTTATATTTCTTTTTTTTTTTTTTTTTGTATTCATATTGTATTATTTTGAGTATATATATATCTTCGCACCTAAATTTGTAAATACTTAGAATAATTCATAGACTTATAGAATACTGGTCTTATTTATATATAATATTATATATAAATATTAATAAATTAAGTTGCCGATATTTTTAAAGAATTAAGAATTATTCATATTCGTGAAGATCTTAAAAAAATTAAATTACATTACTTTTAGATTATTCAATTTATGTTTAATCTATACAAAAAGTTCATATATAAGTCAACGCTTAATATGTATATGAATATTATACATCCACGAGTTTACTTTCTCATATTAAATAATAACAAATTTGACATGATAACTAGAGATAGAGTGGGAATCTTCTATAGTACTATATAATTTATAATGGTTAACCCTTCCTAGTATATTATCCTGTGACACTGAATATAACATTTATTTAGTGTATGATTTATTTATACGGGTAATATAATATATATAAGATATTATTATAGATATTAATAAGGATAACGTTCTAGTATAGATATATATATATTAATTAAACTTCTATATATTATAATACAATAATATATACCATATAGTACAATACTAATAAGTTTATACAAAAAGAAACTATGAAGACAACTAGAATACCTAAACTTATAGAATAAACAAACTGTAAAGCAAAATTTATAGACTAAAACTAATCTAAATAATATCTCTGGTACTTTAAAGTGGTAGTGCGTTGATGGTAAGTCGTATCACGCTGGGATGAGTGTGTGATGGGGTGTTGGCGAGGGTGGTGTGATGGGAAGACCGAAAGAAAAATGATTTGAGTTCATGCTAAAAGGAATGTCTGGGAAGAAAATGGAGTTGGCAAGGCGAGAATAAAGGTGCATTATAGGAATGTGTGTTTTGTGAGGGGTTATGTGCTGCCTTACCTGGGCAGGATGTACCCGACACTGTGATAATGCCTTTAGTAGATTTTTCCTGTGTCGGTGGCAATTATAAGCCTCTCTTAACATTTTCCGGAGATTTTTCCCATACCCATTGGGCAAAATTCTCACTACGTCGGTCCTCGAGACTGATATGAACTCATATAGAGTGATTCTGACTGCGACGATTCTCACAATAGTTATAGAGGATAAGCTCTCTTTCCCGTACTTGTGTCAATTCGTTCTACTACTTCTTCTTGTCCGATATGAGCATATCACCGTACCATTACCACCCATGTCCTCCTGTGTAAGAGAGAGTAATAATATGCTCTTCCACACAGAAGAGAAAAGAAAAACTTCATATAGGACATATTCCAAATCACCAATTGTGAGAATAATTAACATCCGTTTAAAATTTAATGTCAGTTATATATAATAGATATAAATAATATAGTATAATAGTATAAAGCAATAATATTAATTATATAAATAAATAATCTATATATTTAACTTAAACCATAATAGATTTAATATTAAATAACCACTAATATAATATCCATACCGATAATAGAAGAATTTATATTATTGATTATGAGTTTTACTACATTTCTAATAATCGGTCATGAGATCATAAAAGATATTAAGCTCATGACAATCGAATATCCAAACTAACCTGAGTCACTATTAGAATCTTTCCCAAGATTTAGGTGAGTAGACAAAAAGATTTTTTTTTTATCTCAAATTTTTTAAAAAAAAGTATTTTTGTGTTTGGGTTTAAATCTTCTGCAATCCGGTGAAAAAAATGTGCGGAGAGAGTACTCATTTATGTGAATGAACGGTTCATGGCAGCGGTACGTGAGTGCAAGAGAAGTTTAGTAGGTTGGGGGACAGATTATAAATAAGGCTCTCCTACCCAACCTACACTAGATCTTGTAATTGTCAAATGTCTTAGAAAACGTGTGGTGTTCAATAGTCTCGCAAAATAAGTGAAATTTCTCTATATACTAAACCTCACTACTCAATAGATAGTTGAAGCGCTACGCTTAACGCACCGCACACACAGCACGTAGCACCTCTGTTCAACAAAGCTCTATAAATCAATGCGAGCACACCGATGTGAATACAGATAAGGTGATGATTATTTTGCACCGCAACACCGATAGTCTCCAGCCAATAAGTTACTGTAGAGAGTTATATTCATAACTACCTGAAAATTTCGGATGTTCCGGGGAACAATTTTTACCAGTCGTAGAACATTTTTTCTACCATTCCTGTAGGGGAACATTTATTTTCCTACATGTTAGTAGGGAACATTTTTTTTCTTACTATGCTCGTAATAGCTGAAAGAACTTTTCTTTCTGTCCGAACAAAGTGTTTTGCTATTCGTCTATGAATTCTGTGTTATTTTGTTTTCCCAGTGATTATAATTCTTATCATTGAACAACTTTCAACTTCTGCACTTGTATTCCACGTCATCCTGCTCCCAGTGGTAGCATAATCCCTTCCCCTGCAAAAAACATATTAAGTTCTCATTCATTCCTACCATCTGTTTTCCTCAGCATTATGACCATTTCACTTAAAAACATATTAGCTCTTCACGTGTACTCATATACCATCTGTTTCCTCAGGATTAGTATCCATTCACAGAAAAAACAATTAAAGCTCTTTCACCCGAACTTCTAATACCATCTGTTCTTCCTCAGTGCATTATGATCCAATTTCACTGAAAATCGTACAAGTTCTGTCACTAATCCATGTCATCTGTTTTGTCAAAATGATTATAATAATTTCAATGAAAAATCTTCATCGTCACTCACTGTATAATAATTTAAATTAGATGTTAATTCTAGTGGTTTGCCTTGTTATTTTTTATTGTTATCAAAGAATTAAATATTTCGTTATTTTTGTTATAAATCAAATCTATTAATTATTGTTACCACTTCCTAAAAGCCTCTAAATAAAGGTTGCGAATGCACGCAACACCAGTTTCCTGTTGCCTTTAAAGTTCCGTTGCGGTTTTAAGTTCCCGTTCGTTTAAATAATATTGTTGCGGTCAGGAGATACGAGAGTGTTCGCTTTGATAAATAGAGTGCTTTTGAGGATAAGTACGAATTCGCTAAGGGAGACTTCATAACTAGACCCCCTACTTTTTGAAGCAAAATCAAAATTTCAACATTTTTTTTTTATTATCTAAAATTTAGTTAGAAAAATCCTCCTGAACACCATGGTAATATTTTTAAAATTCTTAAATAGTTTTTAGATACAGAATTTATTTAGAGAGATTTGTCGAACTAAAAAATTTCAATTCCAGTAAAAAATGCAATTCCAGGTTTAGATCAAAAAATATTTTATTATAATTAAAAGAATCTAATTTTTTTTTTCATATTCTCAAACTCTAGCTTTCTTCGGATTTTACACAGTCAAATAAATGACCGGAGCCGAGCCGCGGAGGCCGAGCCGAGACGACCTGCGTATATTTTTTTTCAGAAATAATTTTTTAAGTTGCAAAACTAGTTCTGAAAATTTGGCAAAAGAGTGAAATAGTACAAATCCTTAGTCGGTATCCGGATCCAAAGTCAACCGAGTCGAAGTCGGAGCCGAGGCTGACCGGTATCATTTTTTTCCAAGAATATTTTTTTAGAAGATCTGTCGAACAATTTTCAAATAGGCCAAAACCTATTCGATCCGGAGCTAAGCCGAAAGTTGAGCGGAGCCGGACCGGAGCCGGATCCTGGTATATTATTTTTTCTAAAAAATATTAATTTTAGGTAAAAAATTTAATGCCAGAAGAGGTACTGAACAATATTCAAATAGTACAGAAACCTTAGTCAGATCCGGAGCGAGGAAGTCGGAGCCGGAACCGGAGCCGAAGCCGGAGCCGGCGCCCGGAGCCTGGGTATGAATGTTTTTTCAAAAAATATTTTTTAGGTGAAAAATTTAATGCCAAAAGACGTACTGAACAATTTAAATATGTGCAGGAATTCTTAGTCGGATCCGATCCGGAGTCGGACCGATCAAAGTGGGAAGCCGAATTCATACCGGTGCCTAGTTGATTTTTTTCCGAAAATCTATTTTTTTAGAGCTGAAAATTTATGCCAGAAAGTGCCGAACAAATTTTCAAATAGTGGGCAAAACCTTAGTTGGATCCGATCCGGAGCGGGAAAGGATAGATAACGCGATGCGGAGCCGACTTCTGTGTATAAATTTTTTTAAGAAAAATTTTTTTAGATGAAAAATTGCTCCAGAAGACTTGTTCTGAACAGGTTCAAATAGTGAAATCCTTAGTCGGATCCGATCCGAGTCGGAGCCGGAGGTCGGAAGTCGGAGCCAGAGTCAGAACCGGTGCAGTATAAAATTTTTTCAGAAGAATATTTTTTAATGTAAAAATTATGCCAGAAGTTCGTGCTAAACAATTTTCAAATATGCAGAAACCTTAGTCAGATAACGAAGCCGGAGCCGGAGCCGGTAGCCGGAGCCGGAGCCGCGTAATTTTAAAACTTATCGGCATATATTTTTTTTTTACACACAATTATTTTTTAGGTGAAAAATTTCATGCCAGAAGACGCACTAACAATTTTTCAAATAGTGCGAAACCTAGTTCATATGGTCCTGTCCTTTCGGATCCGGATTCTGAGACGAACCGGAGACGATCTGTGTATAAATTTTTCAAGAAATAATTCTATATGAAATAATTATGCTCAGAAACTGCTTGAAACATATTTGCAAATAGTGCTAGAATCCTTAATCGGATTCCTGATTGTGAGGAAGCCGGAGCGATTCAAGTCGGAGATGAGTCGGAGCCAGAGTTTGATTTTTTCGAAAAATATTTTTTTTTACGTTTGAAAATATTATTGATAGAAGACTGCTGAACAATTTTCAAAATAGTTCAGAAACCTTAGTCGAATCCTATTATGAATTATTTAAAAAAAATATTTCAGTAAAACTTATTGAAAGAAGACGTACTGAAGAATTTTCAAATGTGGAAAAACCTTAGTCAGATCCGAAGCGAAAGTGAAACGGAGCTGGAGTAGTAAGCCGGAGCTGGGATCAGCAGCCGTAGGCTCTGGTTTATGAATTTTTTCAAAAATATTTTTTTAGGTGAAAATATATTAGAAAACTACTGAACAAATTTCAAATAGCAGAACCTTAGTCGCTTTCCGATCCGATCCAATTTCGGAGCCATCCTGTATAAATTTTTTCAAGAATAAATTCTTAGATGAAATAATTAATTCAGAAGACTTGTTGAAAACAATTCCAAATAATGCAGAATCCTTAATCGGATCGGATTGTAGTCTGAGCCGAGTCGAAGTCGGAGCCGGAGTGTGATTTTTTTCGAAAAATTTTTTTTGTGAAATATTACGAAGAAGAAGTGCTGAGCAATTTTCAAAATAGTGCAGAAACCTTTAGTCAGATCCGAACCGAACGAAACTGAGCTGTTGTCGGGCCGAGCCGATCCGGAGCCGAGCCGGATCCTGGTATTAATTTCTTTAAAAATATCTTTTAGGCGAAAAATGTATTGCCAGAAGACGTGTTGAACAAATTTCAATTAGTACAGAATACCTTAGTTCTATTCCGGAGCCGATCGATCCGAACCCGGAGCCGACCCGAGTCGCGGTCCTGGGATGAATTCCTTTTTTTTTCGAGAAATGATTTTTTTAGGTGATAAAATTTGTGCCAGAAGACGTTTTGAACAATTTTCAAATAGGCAGGAACCTTTTGATAGATCTGGATTCCGAGCAGGTCCGGAGTTGGAGCCGACCGGATCTTTAGCTTATAAATTTTTTAGGGAAAATTATTGCCAGAAAGACATGCTGACTAATTTTCAAATAGTTTAAAAACCTTAGTCGGATCCGATGGGAGTCGGAAACCGGAGCCCGGAAGTTAGAGCCGGATCCTGTTTATAACATTTTTTCAAGAAATATTTTTTAGATGAAAAAATTTATTGCCGGAAAACGTGCTGAACAATGTTCAAATAGTGCAAAACATAGTTGATCCGTGATCCGGATCGGAAACGGGCCTGATTCTGTGATAATTTTGTTCCTATAAATATTTTTTTTGCTGAAAAGTTTTATTCCCAGAAGATGTGCTAAACAATTTTCAAATTGTGCAGAAACCTTAGTCGGAATCCAGCCGCCGATCTTGAGCCGCAGCCGGAGTATTGAACGTGGAACCGATTCTGGCTCCATTAAATTTTCAAAAAGTATTTTTGTACGTGAAAAATTTATTGTCAGTGAAGTATCGCACAATTTCTCAAATAGTGCCAGAAACTATAGCGGAGTTGGAGCGAGCCGGAAAATAAATAATTATTATTTCTTTTGGCGTTCTAAAAAAATATAATCAAGGCTTGAATTGATCAATTGAAAAAGAATATATATAATATATTTTATATATATATATATTATATTATATATATATACTAATATAATATATATATATAATATAATATACTATATTAATATAATATATAAGAATATATTATATATATATGATATTATATTCATATTTATATTTATATTATATATTTATATATTATATTATATAAGATTATATTATATTTATTATTACTTTATTTTATTATTATATATATATATATAATATTATATATATCAAATATGATACTTATTATTATAGTTATTTTATATATATATATATATTATAATATAGATTATATATAATATATATATATGATTCGTTTATGATAAGAATTCAGATGGTGGGTGTTTTTTTTGGTATGCAAGGATGCGTGTTAGTCAAGTTAATGTGAGAATGAAGAGTGGATGGTGCCCTACCTGTAATTATATGCGGATGATTTAGTTTAGCTGTGGCCGAATTGACACTTTGTGAGCGGATATTAGATATTGCAATGTGTTAAAATGATGGGTTTGAAAGTAAAACGTTAGAATAGAGTACATGTTTCAAGTGAGAAATATTCTCTGGTAAAGTATGTTAGATGGTCAGCAGCCGAACAAAATCGAGTTCAAACATTTAGGATATATGGTGAGAAAAGGAACGGATGATGCAGAATTGTCAGTACTGAAATTGTGAATGGAAGGAAGATGGCTGGTGCATTAAATCCTAGTGGATGCAAGCAATAAGTCTTGAGTGTCCTAATAATAAGACGATGAAAAATTTCACTCCTGCCAGGACTCGAACCATCGACAAAAGCGTCGCCGTTAGACAATATAAAGGAGGCTCTACCACTAGTTCTCCGCCTCCCTAGAAAAGAACGCATCTCGGAAGTTTTAAATCTCCTGCTCAATATCACGCTTTGAAACTTCGATAACTTACTTTAAATTCACAAAGCGTGATTGGAACTCTCTGGCTGCGGCTACACGGCATTCTTCTGTGGTGCTCCTGGGTTACAGAACCGACCAAATCAAGAAAAACGCCCGACATGCGCACAAGATGCTTGTTGCGACGAGATTTGCAATAATAAGACGAAAAAAATTCACTTCGCACCCCAAGTCTCAACCACGCATCAAAGCTTCTCTATACAATGTAGAGTGGCTTTACCACTAGTCCGCATCCCACCTCCCCAGAAAAGAAGCATCTCGAAAGTTTTAAATTCCTGCTTCGATATCACTGCTTTGAAACCAAATATTTATTTAAATCCACAGAAGATGGTTGGAACCCCTGCTGGGCACACCCATTCTTCAGGTTTCATGTGTACAGGCAACCGACCAACACTAAGGAACCCAACATCCACCAATATTGCTTGTTGCACAAATTGCCCAATTTTAATAAGACGAAAAAAATTTCACTCGCGCCAGACTCGAACCATCGACAACAGCTCCGCTGATAGACAATGTACACTCTACCACTAGTCCGATGCGCCTCCCAAAAAAAGAAGGCATCGAACAGATTTCAAGTCACCTGCTTCGATATCACCGCTTTGAAACTCGCACATATTTAAATCCACAGAAGGCGGCTTGAACCCTCTGGGATACACGGCATTTTCACGTTGCTAAACATGTTACATGCAGCAGCCGACCAAATCAAGGATCGTCGACATGCCACAATATCGCTCGTTGCCGAGAAATTGCAGATAATAAGAAACGAAAAAAAAATTTCACTCGCGCCAGACTCGAACCATCGACAACAGCGTCGCCGTTAGACAATGTACAGGAGGCCTTACTACTAGTCCGATCCGCCTCTCCAAAAAGAAGACATCTCGGAACAGTTTCAAGTCACCTGCTCCGACATCACTGCTTTGAAAACCTGTACTATTTAAATCGGCATAGAAGTTGCTGGAACCACTATATCTATACCTATGATATCTAATATATAATATACTATATATAATATACTAAATTATATATATATATATATATATAAAATTAACTAAAATATATTTTATTTTAAATTATTTATTATAAATATACTATATATATACTATATATTATATATATATATATACATATATATATATAATATATATATATATAGAGAATAAAGTTTTTTTTTTGCCGTCTAAAAATGAAAAAATTCCCCAAATGTTTTATTTGTGTCTCTAGCATTCATTTTTTTCCCTACATAATATAAAAAAAATTCATTAAAAAAACGAAACAGATTTATTTTTTTCAAAATTGTAACCAAGCTCACATATACACACTGCTAAAACAAACTGACTGTTTATATTAATTTTTCTGTAGAACGTAACTGGTGCACATGCTTGGACATTCTCGTTCAAAAATCTTTTGAAAGTACTTTTTCAGAGATGTAAATTTTTTTTTTAAAAAAACAATTTTTCAAATAAGGTTTCTACCTAAAATTTATTACCACCACTAAATTGGACTTTTCGTCCAAAAAAATTGACCATATCTTTGAAAATAAAATTTTATGGCAGTTTTGTGGAAATCTAAAAAAAAAATTCCTCTCTTCACCCTAAACGTTTGTTTTTTTCATAAAATTAAAGATATCGATAGTTGTTCATCAAAAACAATATATCTAATCGCCCCTGTTTGGACCATTAGTTGAGATTTTCGCTATTGAAGTCTCCCCTTAAAATCATAGTTGCGGTGCCTGTGCGTCTTGCGGGCGCGGTCGCCACTCCTGGTGCGTGCGTTTGATAAATTCCGGTGCTTAGTCAACCTTACTTTAAATGATCATAATTCGGAATACAAATTTAATAATTGTATTTAGAAATATGACAACCAACACAATTCTGCAAAACATTTCGACATCAAAATATGATGAATATAAGAAACTAAAATAATATAATTTTTAGCTTGTATATGAAAATGTGAATTAGACTTACGTAGCATATGTAACATACATAATATTTTTGAGTTTTGGTTACTCTCTCTCTCTCCTCTCTCTCTCTCCTTTCTCGCACTCCCCTCTCTCTCTCTCTCTCTCTCTCTCCTCTCTCTCTCTCTCTCTCCTCTCTCTCTCTCTCTCTCCTCTCCAAAGAATTTCATTAAGTTTTGAAATGGACATCTTCTATTTCTAACCCAACTCGAAGCCTAAAGAAATTTATTGCCTCTTGAACTTAATAATGAGTTTGTTTATAAATCAATTTACAAAAGTAAGCTCAAGAAAATAAACGTACTTTTATGCATCGAAGGTTGCCATTTCCTAAAAAAATCTCCATATAGAAAATAGAATTCTGATCGATGTAAAATTCCAAAACCTTCGAAAAAATTTTTTAAAAAAAAGTTAAGATTACACTTTTTATTATTGCATTTGACGTAGCTCGACCTATGTAATGGTGTATATCGGAGTACAAAGTCGAAACTGTAAAAGTACATGTTTGTGATTTTGTAGCACCTCCCTTTGCTCACAAAGACAATGAAACTTATATTTCTAAAATTCATTGTCTTAGTCAAGTTCTTTCATGAGTATTATTATATTATTATATTATTGTATCTATTATTAGTATTATATCATTAATATTATTATCTTATTATAGATTATTATTATTATTATTATATATTATTATTATTATTATAATCATTATTATTATTATATCATTATTATTTATTATCATTATTCATTATTATAATTCTACATTATCATAATTATTATATATTATATATTATTATTATTATTATATTATTATTATTTAACATCTCCCAGATAGGGTTTTCACCCTGTCAGTTAGTTGGACCAGCATCTATTTCCTTATGGCCCCGAAACTCTTGATCTTAGAACACTCCAGGAAACTATATCTCGGCACAGGTTCGACGCCAGTCTCAGTTAAACACATCAGATAGGGTTTCACCCTTTCAAGTAACTAGCGATCTTCTTCCATTGGTCTCAAAACTCGTACTCCAAACTCAGGATCTTCATATATTATTCCTTCTTCCTATACTCACGGATCTTGTGAGGAAACAAGTAGTGATCACTGTATATTTAGATACATCCTAAGATACATTCTTATATACATTGTATGCAACTACAGAAAGAATGTCCTAATTTGTTTCTGTTACTTTTATAAAAAATAAAATATTGCCATTTTTAGGTAAGGGTTAAAAAAATTATATAATAGTTAATAAAAATTGTTTATATCTTGTTTTCATTATTGAGATTCAAAATCTTTCGAGGTTTTAATCAAGGATTGGTGTGTGTGTGTGAGTGTATAGGTGTAGGTGTGTGTGTGTGTTCGTGTATGTGTTGTTTTATTTCAAGGACGAAGTAGCTATATTCCTCCAATGATTCCTCTGCAAAATCTTGAAGACTTCCAAATGATGTGCAATATTTCGATTACTTGCTGTAATCCTTTTCGAGCCGCAACTTAAACTATGGAGGAATTTTTGCTGATCAATTCGTCCTCGAAGGAAATAGAATCACATAAGATATGAAAAGAGAAGCTTTTGTGTCTCAATTTTGAACTGGAGATGGATGTAACGCCATTATCTATAATTTATATAAAAGCGCCCGATAGCTCAGTAGTAGAGCACTCGCCAAAAAAAAAAGCGAGGGGTTCCAGTTCGCAACTGTCTCGGGAGAATGTGAAGCTACTCTCTCCTAGTTTATGGCTTCGCCTGCTCGGACGCTAATGGAGGGGGGAGTGGACACCCCCTCTAATTAGCTCTGCCCTATGGGTGGTGTGTTTATCTGGCTAAAAAAAAAAAAAAAAAAAAAAAAAAAAGATTACAAGACAAAGCGTAGGAGAACTTTTATTTTTTTGGAAGTGTAGTTGTTTTTTATTCTGAATGAGATCAGGAGAGTGATGAAATTTTCCAATACTTTCAAATGTTAAGATTTAGAAGAAAAAAATCGGTGGAGAAAACTCGAAATAAATAAATATTCGACAATAAAATAAAATTTAAATATTATTTTCTCCGTGTAAGTATTAAAGTAAGATTATATTATTATTCATTATTATTATATATATTTTATATTAATTATGATTATATTATTATTATTATTATTATGTATTATTATATATTATTATTTTATTATTATTATTATTATTATATTATGTAGAAGTAGTCACCTCTGCAAAAATTTGGTTGAAAGCCAAAAAGTGATGTTGTAAATAGCCGAGACTGACTAATCCTTTACCAAAATAATAATAATAATAATATAATAATAATAATAATAATAATAATAATAATAAATAATAATAATAATAATATAATTTAAAGTAATAATAATAATAATAATAATAATAATAATAAAAATAATAATAATAAATAATAAATAATAATAATAATAATAATAATAATAATAATAATAATAATTATAATAATAATATTAGAAATAATATAATAATAATAATAATAATAAT
>JABUQX010039059.1:0-30000 GCA_015478945.1 Trachelipus rathkii
TCCAATTTGAAATTTATAACATGTAAATCAAAATTTAAAACCAGATGCTTCTTTTTTATTATTTTATAAGCTTATGTTCTTGAAAAATATATATTTTTTTTAATTTCACCAGAACACATGATTTGAGCCATTACACTTTTACACAAATGTTTGTGTGCCACACATTGTGCGGACAGACCCTGTGCAACATTTACATTGTGTGACATCTATTTCTAATGTGTTTTTTTATATTTCATGAACATGATTGACGCAAACTATATCAAAAACTTTTCAACTTCATGAAAGATAAACTAATAATAATGAATAATTAAAAAAAAAAAAAATAAATTAAATGTGTACACCGACCTACTGGCAATCCTGTGCCAGGTACATGGATTACATAGCGAATGAGATATAGTAATAATATATTATATATTTGAAGGTATAATCTATATTCTTTATAGAAATTTCACTACATTTCAATATTTATTAAACATTGATTTTATATGTTATATATATATAGTTTCCATTTTTCTCGGAGATATCCACACAAGTCGGCAAACGGGTGGGCCAAAGACTTATACAAGTTTCCTTTACGCGCACGCTATCTTTGAGCATATATATATTATCATTATTGTTTCACAGATTTGTGCGACGAGGCCTCAAAACGAGTCACTGGTGCACAAATAGTGCAGACGAGGGAGCAAATGAATATCCACGATGCGACATATATGTGCGACAGTGGCAGTGCAATGTTAGATCCTTGATAATTCTTACCGAAAAGACCGTGAAATGGTAAATACCTTTCCATTCACAGATATATGCTAAAAAATGATGATAAAGAATAGTGAATACGAAAATCGTCGCTCTCTTTAGAAAAAGTTACAGCCTCTCAAATTTAAAAAACCTCATAGGATTTGTTATTAAAAAAAAAAAAAAAAAAATTTTTTTTTTTGAAAATCAACAGGATATACTCTAAAAAAATAATAATGAAGAATAGTGAAAACGAAAATCGGTCCGTCTCTTTAGGAAAAAAGTTACAGCTCTGAAAGTTAAAATATTTATTTTCTATAATAAAAATTAGTGGGTCTCATGCTCTTTCTAGGGCTATCACTAGTTCAGGTTTTTGGATAAGATTTGTAATTCTACATAGATTTTATCTGTGTATACCTAATAAAACTTATCATAACTGACTTTAGAGGGCCTGAAGATGAGAAACCTAGAAGTGAATCGATCATAAGTCTATTGGGATTTTTTTTAACAACTTGAGAGGCTGAGTAACTTTTTTTCCTAAAGAGAGCGACATTTTCGTTTTCATTATTATTACATTATTTTATTATTTTAGAGTATATCCTTGTGATTTTCCATAAAAATTCGGGGTGACAACCCTCTGGGTAACAAGTTATTATTATATATATATTATATTATACATATATATATATATATATTATGTATAATTATATATAATTTATATATAGCTAATATATATATATAGTTATATAAGTCATAAGTTTGATTTATTGTTATTTGAATCGGCATCATAGTGCATCGAAAACCTAAGATAGTAAGAGAAAGACTGATAAATATATGGAATCAGCGTATAATTGTATGGAAAAATGAAAAAAGAATTTTATTATTGTTTAAAAAAAATTGTATTATATCTTTTTGACTACGATAGTTACAAGAAAACTAATAAAATATTAGAATTACAGCGTATGAAATATGTAATGAATAAAGATTTTTTTTTTTAACTGAAAAGAATATCACCAGGGTAAACGTCCGGGTGAAATGCTGCAAAGACGTTCGGGGGTCTCTCATGCTCGCGGGGGACGACCCGGGGTAGGACTATTGCCACCCCCCTCCGTTCCGGACGCCGCCGCGCTTTGGTATTGGGTGTCGCGGGGTTCCTCCCGCCCTCCCTACGGGGTATGGAAAACTCCCCCCTCTGTCCCCCGCCGTGGACGAAGGCCCCCTAAAAAAAATTTCTTAAAGCTGATTCCATATATGTTATTAGTTTTCTTCTACCAGCCTAAATTTGTTTTGTATTTTTCCTAATATATATAGTATAATAGATAAGGCCCTAAATATGTAATGCATTTCTACTTGATTAACTGCATCAATCTTTTATTTAAAATGCACGTTATGCCATTTCATTTTCAAAAAAATAATTGTTTACATTTTTGTGAAAACTTTTTTTAATCAGAAGGCACCAATTTTTCACTAAAAATTTCAATGAAACTATACTGAACCGATCTCACTGAACTAATTAATTATTGGTCTCATTGTGTTGCATTTGTCGGTTCGTGGAACGTCGTGGATAATAAAATCACTGTTGAAAATTGCGTTTTCAGATTATGATACATCGATATTCGATATTTAATTTATTTGATAATACGATTTGTTTCACTTAATTTGAAGGAAATCGAATATTATAGACATATGTGGTACAACAAATAGCAATCAGAAATAAAAACAATTTGTGAAACCCGTTCATACCAATATCAGCAAAAGCATGTACGGAAGAATCCCCTAAACACCACTTTTGGTACACACACACACTCAGATATATATGATATATATATGTATATTACGTATATGATATATATATATATACTAATAAGTATATATTATATATTATATATATATAGCGGTATAATTATATATATTATATATAATAATACTATATAGTATATAGTATATATATATATGTATGATATATAAATATGCATCAGCCCAGTACGGGCTATATATAAAGTATATTATATATATATGTATAGTATTATAATATATAGTAGATATATATATATATAATGTATATATATTATATATATATTATATATATATATATACGTATATAATATATATATGATATATATATGTTATTCCTTTTATTATTACTTATTGTAAAAACTTTTGTCCCGCTAGCTGAGCGGGTAGTAGTGAGTAGCAGGCCTCCCTTTTCACACCCCCCTCATCTCGCGAGCCCTACCACATCCTCCACCCCTCTTATCCTCGCAACACCGCTATACCCTCTCTGCTCCAATCCCTGCCTCCTCAGCATCATTCTCCTTTATTCCATCCACTCCACCCTCCTTCTTTGTTCTCCACCTTGCTCTCTTCCTATCTGCCGCTCCGCCTCCCAACACCTCCTTCTAACCACTCATTCTCGCGTCTGCCATTCTCACTAAATGCCCATACCATTTTAACATTCCCTTCTCCGCTCTCCCCCCTTCGTTCCCCACCAGACATTCTGTCAATCACAATCACCTCTCCTCACCAACCCTATTTCGAACTGCCCTAGCCCTTGCTTAACTGACCATCATAACCGCTCCTCAACCCCTTCATAGCTCAAATACTTTCATAGCTTTTTCCTGGGAACCTAGCATTCAAATCCCGCACGGTTCACACCATACAACACCGTGTACAACAGATTTTCAAACATACTTAATCCTTTAACTTTCTTGATAGATTCCCCCTTTCTATATTTCTCTCAGACTCACTACAAAGCCTCATTCTTCACCTAATTCTATGTTCTATCTTCCTCAATCCATCTCCCTACTCCAATCTCATCCTAAATATCTAAAATCTTTTACTTACTTTCCAATTGATATAACCTTTTAATATTGGTCAATAATACTCTACGTACAAACTTTCCTTTTTCCTCAAACACTAACACCTCTTACTGCTACTTCTGGAGTCTTATTTTAAGCCCTTTTGTCCACACCCTCTCACTCCCTCACATCAAATACCGTCAGACCTTCGCGTTTCTTGAGCCACTTAGGGCAGTATCATTCCGAAACAGTATCGATTGTTTCACTTACTGTCATCTTCATTGCATCAATCTACCCCGTCACCCTCCGTCACCATTCCTCTGCAAACACTCTCCAAACCAAATGAATAGCACGGCGACATTACACCCTGCGCAATCCACACAGCGCGTCTCAAACATCTCGACTCTCGCCCTCCTAACACTCTCACACACATTCTAACTATTCCTATAGAAAAGCCTAAATACTCTTTCCTAAATTAACCCCGCACCCCATTCTTCCTCCAAAACCGCCCTACAGTTCACCCTATTCAACTCTATTCAATATGCTCTCTCTAAATCTAAAAAACATCAATACACCTTCTTTCTCTCAATATATTTTCTCTCAGCCAAGATCTTTAGTGTAGAACACTTGGTCACACACCTCTCCCCCTCCTAAATCTCCTTGTTCCTTACCCCATTCTCGCCTACCGTTAAACGCTCGTTTATTTCTCTGCATCAGGTTCTGGCTTGACAACTTTCCCCTCCACACTCTAAATAGACGATATACTCTATATATTTCAATCCAATCCTATCCCTTTCCCCTTACATACAGGGGAAACCAAACATCCATCCTCCCATCCTGTGGTACCGTCACACTCTCCAGACAGTTTTATATAACTATGCAGACCATTCCTCACCCCTATACTGTCCTTCTGCAACATTTCCATTCTCACACCATCCAGACCCTGCGTGACTTCCCATTTATTTGTTCCTTTGATTCACGCTAATTAATTTTCTCCATTTGTAATTTGTCATGCCTCCCCCTCCCTCCCTACTGTCATTTCTCCATGTCAATCTTTTGTTATGATCTTCACTCGCCACTACCGCGCACGCCCTTCGTTCATATTAGTCCGATCTAAAAATTACTCCCCTCAACCTCTCCATCATTATATATATGATATATATCATATGTATATATATACTATTATATATTTATATATATATATATATATAACTATATATAATATAATATATATATATATTATATATATATAAATCACTAGCTGGGTGGACGCATTAGGCGGCTTCGAGCCCAGACGGGCAACAGAATGCGGGGGAACGTTTTTCATACCGCGTAGGGGAGGGGTGAGAGGAACGCCGGCGACAGCCATGAACTACCAAAGAGCGGGGTTCGGGAGATCCCTCCCCGGAGGGGGTGGAAATAGTCCTACACCTTTTCGTTCCCCGGAAGGCGAGGACCCCGACTTTGCTATCGGGGCGGTCTACCCTTGGTGTACCCATTAGTTTAAAAAAATTTATTTAAAAAGATGAAAAAAATTAAATGTGGGTATCCCCAAGGGTAGACGGCCTCCGATGCAGGAGTCGGGGGTCTCCTCGGCTTGCCGGGAACGAAAGGGTGGAACTATTTCCCCCTCCGGGGAGGATATACAGCCACTCACTAATACAGAGAGTAAGGCATAGACGAAACATCGAGTGAGGGTATATGAAGAGAAGAAGTGGAAGCGATGCTGATCCAAATGCTGTATGAAGACGCATCTGATAGTAGAGGACGTTAGGAGCACAATATAGGGCGTGATATAGTATAGTATATACTATTATAATAACCTTACTGTTTAAAGAGAAAAGATATAAGAGGTATAGTATATATTATATATATCATATTTACTATATATATATATATGTATTATATATATATAGTGACTCAATCGCCTATGAAATCGGACACGAGTCGATCTAATACGATGGAACAAGTTGCTAGTGCACAGCCAAGTTGTTTCAACGTATCTGACAATGATAAAGACTTAGAGTCATATAGGAGATAATAAGAAAAAGAACAAGTAGATAAACATAAAATATGTAAAAACTATATAGAGTAGATAACTATACTTATGATATAGTATATATATATATCATGTTTGAGAGATAATAATAATAATATAATAAAGAATTAATAGTAATAAGTAGATGCGGGACGTGATAGTATATGAGAGAGTAAAAGCGTATAGAGGATATATATGATAGTAAGTTACTAATTAATTGAGATGTAGATAGAGAGTCATAACGAGAATAAAGAAGAGCACCAGCGACGTTATGGTCAAAGGCACAAACGTGACTCCTGAATGGTGCACAGAGAGGAGAGAGTCACGAAATAGATTCGTACGTTCATACTCATCTCTATCATAGAGAATCGGGCAAGACGAGAAGAAACGACTATTACAATAGATTTTATTATTATTTTATTATTAATTATTTATTATTCAAAAAAAATTTTTTATATTATATATTATTTTATCAGTAATTTATTTATATACGTAAGAACGCATCTGTGGGCAAGTCCAGGTATATCAGCACACATGATGATCGGAGATAATCGTCAAACTTAGTCGATATGCGGAAAGAAATATTATTGAATGAGCAATCGATATATAAAAATATCGATAACCAAAGCATCGATAGCGATATCCCTAAAAAATATGAGAAAATTAGCCGTATAACAAATGTTCGTAACGTTAGTTTTATATTTTCTTTAAAATATATCCGTAAAATTACACGAAAATCCGTAAAAAAATTAAATAATTTTTTTAAAACCATTTTTGAAATGAAATGTTTATAATTTTAATATATTTGTACGTGAACTGGAGTTACCAAATATAAGATAATTACCATATATATAATATAATATATATATTATAGTATGATAAATTATATATATATATATACATATACTATTATTTATTATACTTATTATATATAATATATAGTATAATACTAATATATATATATATTATATATATATTTAGTATAGTATATATATATAATATAATATATAATATATCATATATATATCTACTATATAATAATATATATATATGATATATATATACTATATATAGTTAATGGTAATTATGTGCTAAGAAGGTCAACAACGATGTTTAAGTAACTAATTGTGATGTAAAATTGAATTACTTCTTATGTACAGAAATAGTTTCGAACTACTGATATTTTGTAGTTTTTTTATTTATAATGTGCTACATAAAAATGTGCTACACAAATCATTTCTATCTATACTAAATGATACAGAATTAACGGCACTTGAACCCTTTTAGCTTATTTCGTTCGTGTAGGAATGAAAAACATTTGATATTAAAACCGCCTATTTACAAGGAAACGAACTGCAGACCGGGCGGGCACCAGGCATATAAATCGGTCCAGCGCCCCGTTGGCGCACTTCTACGTCATGTAAACGTCACAGTCATGCGCCCGGTTGTTAATTCCTCGATTTTGGGAATTAGTAATCATCGGGCGGGCTGCGGAAATGGAGACTTTGTCTTACAAACGAAATTTCGTTTACAAAACTATTGTCGGAATGGCTTGCCAAAATAATTTTTTTAATATTTAGTTAACGTTTTATTATAATAGGATTACTAAATATATCGTATATCATTTCATAAAATAGAAAGGATAAATATAAGAGTATGTGGTTTACTATTGTCAGCTGATAGCCGAGGGCGCTCGGCCGTTTTCCAAGGTCTGAAATTTCCCCTGTTTCTGAATTGGTACGTATTTTATTTCAATTCGAGGCGTTTTCCGAGTCGATTTTGGCAACGGGCCTGCACTCGGGCTTCTGGTAACGCAGCTATTATTCAGACTATAGACAGATGAATCGATATTTACCATTATTATCGAATATCGATTATAATTTCGATATTAACGTTCTAATATCAATTGCTGCGTGTTGCGAAGCCCGATTGCAGCCTTGTGCAAAAATCGACCCTTAAACGCGTCCACTGAAAAAATTACATAAACCAATCAGAGAACGGAAATTTGAGTACTGAAGCGCTCCCGTCGAGATATCAGCCTAGACATTGTAAACAATTATTCTTATCTCTTATATTGTATCTAGTGTATGAAATGAGTACGATATATTGTATCCTTATTAAAAAGCTTAATAAGCCCTAAAATATTTAAAAAAACTTTTGGCAAGCCCATTTCTCGACTGTCTGGTTTAAGAGAAAATTTGTTTGTAACTCAAAGTTTCCTTCCGCAGCCCGCCCGTTTACTAATTCCGAAATTCGAGAATTTAACAACGGGTGCCTGACTGTGATGTTTACGCATGACGTAGAAGTGCGCAAACGGGCGCTGAACGATGTCATGTGCGCCTGTGTGCCCGCACGAGCTGTAGTCAGGCTTCTGGAAACGCAGCTATAATAGCTGCGTTTCCAGAAGTCCGAGTGCAGCCCGTGTGCAAAATCGACCCGGAAACGCTTTTCGTATTGAAAAAATTATACACCGAAGTCAGAGAACAGGAAATTGAGTGCCTGAAACGGCTTGTAGTTAGCCCTGTTCGGATCTAGCTGACAATGTAACAATTACTTCTTATACTTGATATGTATTCTATTTTATGAAAATGATACGATGATACTTGATTAGTATCCTTAATATAAAAGTTAACTAAAATTTTTTAAAATTTTGGCAAGCTATTTCCGACACATCGTTTTGTAGAAAAAATTTGTTCTTGTAAACAAAGGTATCCTCAACGTAACGAAGACGATTTTAAGGTTGTAATTCCCGAAGATAGTTGCTTTAACAACAAGCTCCTGACTGTGACGTTTACGTGACGTAGAAGTGCGCAAATGGGCTCTGGAAACGATGCATGTGCGCCTGTTTGCCCGCCAGGGCTGCAGTCTGGCTTCTGGAAACCCAGCTTATATCCTTTTTTACTTTGTTCCAAAGGTGAGATATAATGATAAAATGCCTTTGACATAGTTTAGTTTATAAAGTTAAAATTATAATGGTTTAAAGAAAAAGTATTATATACATTGTGTTTTATTTCACAGTATCCAGTTAACAATATCTCATTAAGAAGCTCTTGTGTGCTGCTTTAATACCCCTTTTGGATATTTATCAAAATACTAGGGTGAGGAATTTATAAAAGTATCTTAATATTATAATAATAATGATAAAACTAAGTATTATATAAGACTTACCTAATTGTAATCAATGTACTTTTAGGGTCCCTGTTTTTGGTGGGGGTCGTCCCGGTGTTTGGTGGACTTCCCGGTTTTTGATTTACATCCCGGTTTTTGATTTACATTCCGGTTTTTGGTATTTACGACCTAGGATTTACATCCTAGCCTTTGGTGGACGTTATAGGCTTTGTACATCCTAGTCTTGAGTCCTATAGTTTTTGGTCCTAGCTTTGTTTACAGTTTTTGTGTCCAGTGCTATATGTCCATTATATTAACTTATTGTCTGGTCATTGTGCCAATCTAATATCCTGATTGTGACAAATTCCATTTATCTAATCTGAAATTCGGTGCCCCAGTGCAACTTTATAAATTCTAAAAAAGACAAATAAAGAAGAAACTAAAAAATATAAAAGTTAAGTTATTTATTTTGTAAAATTTTAAAATTAAAATCAAATCTGACATATGAATCATCAGAATAATAAGTAAAAAAGAATTTATACACTTACCTATTTTTGTTTGTATAAAAGTTGTATATAAGAAATAAGATTCGAGCTGTAAACAGGGATGGCACGAAAAAAATCAAATGAAAGAAATCAACTGATTTTTTTTTACTTGATTTTTCCAGGTGACAAAAATTGATTTTTTTCTAAAAAAAAAATCAAAAAAAATCCCCAACCCTGTATAATATATATATTATATATAATATATAATATAATATATATATATATATATATATATATATATATATATATATATATATAATATATATATATATATAATATATATATATATATATTATATATATATTATATTAATATACTATATATATATATATATAAATATTATATATATATATATATATATATTATATTATAATATATATATATATAAATTATTGAATATATCAGTAATAACAACTGCTATCAATTACTATTAAAGAGGTATTCAAAAAATAACCCCTATAGTAATTTCACACTGCTGGGGATGTGAAACCTGGGCAGCAGAAAATTCTCGGCGCTTTACTTTTAGTCCATTCGTGCGTGGTCGTCAAACACTTACGCGGACATCCGCACCTGTAGGGCCCAGTATCACATCCAGCAGTGGTGAAATTATAAATAGGGGTTTATTTTGATATTATATAATATATATATGATAATATTATATATTATATATATAATATATATATATATTATATTATATAATATATATATATTATATATATATATAATATATGAATATAGTATAAATATAGTATATATATACTAATATATCACTACCTATACTACTACTCACTCTCTCATAAGAACTTACCATCGTTTCATAAGGTCAATTTCAGTTCCTTGTTTTTTGACTGTGGTTAATCGAATTTTTCAGTTGCTGACTTCTGTGCTTGAGATGCTCGATGATTTACTAATAAAAGCAAGACTGAAATGCAATCCTCTCCAACACTATTTCGTAAATACGTTTTCAGATGCCTTATGTCGAAAAGGATCTTTCTACTGTGGCGGTGGATACAGCAATACTGCTAAGCTATTCAGGAGAATAGCCAAATGTTAGGAACATCCTTTCTTTACTATTCTATGACTTCCTTCATTTGGTGTTTTTTTCATTTTCTACACGCCATTTAAACGCTGCCAGAGACACACTCTCCTTTTAGTGTATCATCAGCGTGAACTCGTGAGGGTGCTGGAAGGTCGTCTTATCAAAAGAAGAATGCTTTTTTTCAATTTGTCTTATAAGGGACAATTGCACTACTGGTAAAATATATCTCGATGTGAAAAGGATAATGGTTTCATGCGAGAGAAATGCGTTCAGTCAGGAAAAAAATAGATCCTCATAAAAGGAATAAGAAACCGAGATGCGGTAAATATGATTCGGATCTGAAAATGTAGGCAATTAACGATGATGTTCTGGAACTGGCTCGGTAGTCTTGGAATATGGTTAATTGTCAATACACTAGAGCTGTCGCATATCTGTTTTTAGCTTGTGTGACAATGGGTTTAAAAACTCGTGTCTGCATTTTCGTCTAATAGCTTTTTCGAGAATTGAATAATGTTTTTCACTAAGTTTATTGAGCTGATGACGATGTCCAAATGGACACTCTGTAACTGTTTTGACAGGGTGTAGGTTATTCCAAGAAATTTACTAAAGACGAATAATGTTTTAATTATAAATTAAATTACTGATTTGAATTTAATAACGAAGTAGCTTTCTGTGATAATCACCAGGCCATTCTTTTATTCCAATGACGCAAGGTATTGGCTCAAGAGTCTATCTTTAAAAAGGAAAACATCTTCATACCATTCACATTTTCTCCCGCCACATTCTTTTTTGATCCTCGCTGTTATTTGGTTTACTAGAAAACTCTTTTTATTTTAATCTTCAGAAGTTTTGTGCGCACTTCGGACTCGATCGAAAGAAAGTGCATATTTCAGCAGATAATCCTGAAGACGTTTTCCGAATTGCCTGAATTTTAGAAGATTCTGAGAGACATAGATTTAAACAATGTGCTTACACAATGTGTGTGTATAGAATTTTAGGATACTTATTCCGAATAACAGATTGCCTCCTCGCGAATTCGCTCTCATGGGAAGAGGCTCATCATATCCTTGGCCTCTAAATTTTCGAGTTTTTAAACCAAGATAGCCGATGTCTCTCCAAAAATTACATTTGCCAATGCTTTCGCCCTGAGATATCATAAATCGGAACAAATGATAAAAAATCCTCTCAAGGTAAAAGAGTATCACTTCCATCACCACCAATCGCGTCCCTTACACATAGTGAAAACTGTTCTGTTTGGGAAATATCCGTGTTTCTTATCAGCTAATGATAAAAAAAAAATTTGTTTTATAACTTCTTCCACTACTTTCCTTTGTATATGAGCTGACTAAGATGGACTGTGATGATGTCCATTGCTGTATCATTGGATCTCCGTATACATTGAATTGTTGGACGAGATAGAATAAGTGGTTCTTCAAACCTGGTCACCTCCATCTTGCTCGAACCTAGAAGGATTCTAAAATTTTCGTCATTTTCATCTGGAGTTTGATAATTCAATGAATCGAGTCACTTGAAGTTTAAAGTAACTTTTTTTGAAATAAAACTATAGTTTAAGTAAATAAAAATATAAATCGCTATTTTCATTTCACATTTTTTTTATTTTGAGTGTCCAGTTTTTTGATCTAAATGCTTTCGATTTTTTTTCTGAATAAGAGCTATCAATATTATAATAAACTATATAACTATAACTACACAGAGATAACATATAGACACATGTGAGCAGGAGTGAGGAGCACAGTGTATTATTTATGGAAGAGAGAGTGATTAATACAATTTGGTTAACTTGTTATTACTAGCTCCATGTAGCTATATAATTGTAAACTAGTGGGACTAGATTACTAGTTTAAATGTAAATAGTGGGAGGGTATTATAACTACTGTGAAAACCCAGTGCAACCTCCCCGGGCCCGGCCAGTGACACCCTGCGTTCTTCGTGTTCTAAAGTGCACGCATTAACTCGGAAATCACTAATGGGTCGTCCTACAGAGGAATCAACACTAGTTCCTTATTTACTAAAATATCTCTCTTGGGCCAAATACCCAACCATCTAAACCTGGAAAGACAGAAACAAGAGTTAGCTATAAGAAGGGAAATAAAAGAAATAAAAAGTGCTAAACATAACACGCTGTACATAAGCGTACATGCTCATGCAATCCGTGAGAAGAACTTCACATAAAAGTCAAGCAGTACATAAAACAGAAGCACAAGCCAAGACAGCATGCTGAAAAATAAAGCAAAACCATAGAAACTCTCATACTAATACTTTCTTTCTCACGTCCGCACCTTTTCCTTCAACATACTTCTTTTTACCGCCTACAATCTACTCTTCCTTTGGTAACGACATCAGCTACTGCTCTTTCGTCTTACCCCCACACTACTTTCTTTATATCACCATCTTCTACATATTCCTTCATACACATGATATTCACTCTCAAAGGTTTTCTCTCAACTGGTGTTGCCCGGTAAACCGCACTCTGCAGAGTTTTGACTGTCAGTGTACAAGCATTTGAAGCTAACCCATTCCAAAAATTATCTTTCCAAACGTTTCAAAAGTTGTATACCTCTTATGCAGATTCAAGACAACTTTAGTTCAAGCTCAAAGAGACCTTGCCACCACGCAATTACATTTTAGACTCCCACAAATAGGAATGAACTATTCCCAACAACCTCCTTAGACAAATTAAACCCTTGGGATGCACTCTTCTTCCGTTCCAATAAGACTTCATCTGTATACACCTCTATTCACATCTCTTCCTAATTTCAACAACCATATCCCCATCTTTTTTTTCATTCTTCTCGCCATTCCAATCAGCTTTCTCATTTCCCTACTTACCCCTTTTAAAATACCTGTTTGTTCAACTCAACCAGCAAAACGAAAGATATAGGTCTAGTCTGACCCAATAACACAATCTCATTTTTGCCCCACTATAAGAAGGGTCCACGTTGTCCGGATATAACGCAGTGTCAATACATTTTCTCCATGTAGTTATAACATATTTTAATACTGACTATCATTTTTTTAAATTCCTTACCATATACTTCTACTGCTCCAACACAAACCATCTTTTCATGATGTACTCTTTGACCTGCCTATGATTGAAACTCTGTTTCTTCAGAACTAATTTCCAGTTTTTTTCATTCTTGCTGATCTACGTATAAAAAAACTTCAGATCCACGCAAAACAAAATCGATCAACCTGTGTAGACATGAATCTATTAATTCCTTTCTTCCCAAAACAACACATTATTTCTAACTTGCTTCGAACACCCCCTAACTCAATGATCACAACGACTACTGTCATACCACTCCCTAGCAGCATCCTTTAACCCATAAACCGTTTTCTTCAATTCCCAAACATGACTTTTCTCTTCCTTTTCACTGATAGATATTACACATATTTTTCCTTTTTCCTACGCTAATAAAAGCCCCTTTCTATTTACCTTTACAAGAGGAAAACCTCGTCTAATTCCCTTCCTCGAGTTCATACGTCACTTCGCTCAGTCACGTGACGTGACCTCCGTCATCAAGTCCCTGCCTTTTCCTAAAACCCGAGCCTACCAATCAGCCTTGCTTTTACATATTACAATGTCTTCCCACCTTATTTTTTCCGTTATTAAACCCATCTCATAGAAGTTTTCTTTTGTCCAACATCTTTACCTCTATACAATCCGTTCCTCCCCATATTATCATTTTCCTTCATTTTGCTTGTAAATACTCCTCATCCATCACAATCCCCTATCGCAACCTCTCTGCTCCTCTATAGAATCATCACACTCCCTTATACTCAGTGAAACTAACACTTGAACAAAACAAAATCTTGAAATATTGGGGAATGATAAAACTATTACTCATTTTTTTTACTGGTTCGCTTTTTCCAGCCCTACTAAACTTTCACATCTATTTTTCCTGCCGATTAAATGCTCCTCACTTTAAAAATTGATGCCTCTCCAGCCCTTCTCTCTTTCAGCTTTCTCTTGATCCCTCTTCATTTTCTGTTTCAGTTCACTTTCTTCATGCGAACCTTGTTCGCACAGTTTCGTATCCTTATATTAATCAGAACTTCATATCTTTAAATGAGATTTCCTGTGTGCAAAATTCTTTTTCTTTCTCAACCTCGGTACTTCTTTAGGTATCCTGGTAGTTCTAGTGATATGAACCCTTAGATACGCTACCGGTAACGTACCACCTAATGACGTGTTTCACAATAACGTCTTAGTTCTGCAATTACTTTGCTGGCCCCTTCAACTGTTTAATCTATGTTCCCTTTTAATAATAACTAATCCTCCAATTTCAGCATTCAATAGGTGATCACGTATTTTGGCCTTTCATTGCTCTCTTTACCGTTTATATCTGATGTCTTGCTGTAATGTGATGTTTTTCTACCAATGTAGTGCTTAGATATGCAACAAACATTCCTTTCACACCTAACACGCCTACACTTTCCCCTCACTTTCATCTGTGCAATTAGGTAACCGGCAATTTTTTCCATATACCAACTGAATTTGGTGAATAATCACCTTTATTTAACAGACTATTCTTAGCTGAAACCGCCCAATAGAGACTCAGCCTTTGTTCAGCTCTTTATCGGTTCACTTCCTCAATGCCATCTTAGTAAACCCCATCTCTCACACTGTCCATATGCTGCAGGGACTTTCGGCAGCAAGTGGCCTCACTGCAACTATACTGACCTTTCCATAGGATTTTCATGCTCTTCATTCGTGGACTCTAGCCCTATTGTCACTAAAAAACCTCTCAGGTGCTCAAAAACACTGGTCCACTTTTCCATTTAAATATCTCACAATCTTCTTTTTGTTCCTTAAGCTAATTCCGCCCCGCAGACTTGCCTGCAAAAACTGGTTACAAAGATCACGCCACAAAATAAATTCTGATTCTCATTACACCGAGGTCCATTGCACTGTCTTCATTAAACCTCTTGCTAGGGTAAACCCCAAGCTGGAAGTTCGGAGTCTTTTGGTAGTCTAATGCAGGTCATTGCATTTCTCACTACCTGATTTGATTAGCACTCTTGTATACTTTTACACTCCGTCATCTCTACCACCATTGTGTCTCTCGATAAGCATGCCTCATCAATTTCCATACTCAACTAACTCTGATTTATGACGCGATATAATATTTCCTCTAGTGACAAGCTGTTATTTCTGATTTCCTTTTGAGCAACTCCTATTATTATTATTGCCTATCTCACCAAACTCTCTCTTCAAGCCACCCGTAAGGTAACTTTAGAATGACCCTTATCATCTATCAAGCACTTGAACTCTATAATCTCCAATCACTTGAGAACCACAACCATGTTCTCCACTTAATTGTTACAGATTCCAGATTTTGTAACGACTCATATACCTAAAAACAGGGTAATATCCCTTTTACTGAAACTCAGTATCAACAAAAACCTCTACCTTTATACACATGGAACTATAAATCTTTTTTTTTTCCAAAAACTTTTATAGCGTAGTTTAACCGAAAACATAACTCACACTCGTATTTTCCATAGTTTCTTCCATCTTCTTTCTCTTCTTCCTTACTGAAATACCCTAAGCGTCTAGTTTTTCACCAATAACATTCTTTGAACACCCTATATCTACAATTGCACAAATCGACTCGTATTCCTCATCAATACTCTTCTCTTCTATATGGCTAAGCTATTAAATAAAATAATTTCGTCTTTATTACCTCTTCCTTGTCTGAGCGCTTACTCTCATCCTTCGCAATATCTCTCTTTTAATCTTCTCGTGCACTGACACTGAAAAGCCTACTCTGACATGGAAAGTATTCTTGGGATGCCGCAAGCAAAAATGGTCTATGGAACTAATATTCACACTCATCTTACTGTCCATGAACTTATTTTTCTATTAGTTTCTTTTATCCTGTCACTAAAATTGAATTCTTTCTCTCTTTCTCATCTCTTCCTTTCCTTCTGTCATACCTATCCTGCTCACCAACACTTTCCCACCCAGCTTCTTCTTTTCCTTACCTATCCTTCACAACCACAGTAAGCTCCTTAAAGTTCTTTTACATCCTCACGCACATTTTACCACAATGATGCCAACCAATCTGTCTTGGAACACCAATCACATTTGGCTCCCTCCCAACAAATAGCACAATTTTAAATCTAAACCAAATCAACCTTCCACCATACTTAGCAATTACTCTCATATAACTCATATGCTATTACATAAGTCTCTATGATGCTTTACATTCTCAGCCAAGTCTTTTCAATGAAAAGAATCCAGTATCTATCATACTATCCCTTTGCTCCTCTTTACGTACTTCTTCTATCCAAACTGACAAGACTTTTTCACTCTTCGTCCTTTTCAATCTGTACCGTCAATCACATTACATTCTCAAACTCTTTTCTCCCAAGAGCTCTATATTATTATATCACCTGCAGGACATTAAAGTTCTTGCTCTCCCGAACAAGTACGACCAACTCCACTTCTTCTTCCCAAACTCGGTATTCATTGGATATCACCCCTCGCCAATTAAACAGGGGACACAACTTTTTACATCCCTTCCTCAACCTTTATCAACCTTTTTATCACCCATATTGTTCTCTGCCAAAACCCCTCAGAGCGTACTATCGAACTACGCCTGCTACCACTGTTTTAAAAAACTGTAATCCTATCTACCAGATAACAAAAATATATGCTACCAACTATTGTAAATTAATGAAGACCTGTAAAATTAAAGAAAACAATTTTAACTTTTGTATTACTAGTCTACATGTAGTTATAATGTAACTAGGGAACATATACTGACTGTTAACTAGTGGAGGGAATATGACACTACTGTGAAAAGCCAGGCAACCCTCCCGGGCCCCAGACAGTGAACCCTGCCGTTCCTTCGTGGTTCCTAATTCGCACCTTACACCTATGATCATCGCTACAGAGGAATCACACTAGTTCTTATTTACTAAAAACTCTGGCCCAATACCAACAATCATAACACCTGAAAGAACAGAAATCATAGAGTTAGCTATAGAAAGAAATAAAATGAAATAAAAAGTGCTCATAACTCGCTGTACATAAGGTCGCATGCTCATGGCAATCCGTGAGAGAATCTCAATAAAAAAGCAAGCATACGAAAAGAAGCAAGGCCAAGCAACTGTGCTAAAAAAAAACAAAAACATAGAAAAAATCATATATATCCTTTTCATCCTTCGTTTATACAATATAGTTGGCAAATATATATATATAATAATAATATATATATAGTATATATATATATATATATATGTATACTTATATATATATATATATATATATTAATAATTATATATATATATATATATAATATATATATATATATTATGTATAATTTATATATATAATATATATATGGAATATATCTAATATAAATATCTCTGTTAAAACATTATTTTCTACATATTATATATATATATATATATATATATATATATATATATATATAATATATATATATCAATAATTATATATATATATATATATATATATATATGTAGTTTTAGTTTTCTGCTGAAAAAATTTCACTGTCGAAAATTTCGGGGGGGGGGCTGCAGCTCCCCCCTGGCTACGCCCCTGATTATATTTTTTATATATAATATATATAATATACTATATATGACTATATATATATTATATATATATATATATATATATAGTAATATATATATATAAATAACAAAATTACTTAACGGTGGTTGGTAGGTTCTGTATATAGTATTTTTGATAAAAGTTTGTTCAGTATTAATAAATTGAGATATCGATCGTGTATAATATCTGAGTTTACATTGGAATTGAAAGAAATCGATATAGCTTATTTTGAAAACTTAATATTTTGTAACAACGTGGAACATAGCTTACTTTTAAAGGTTATTATTTTGTAACCGTTTTGAATAAAGTTGATTTTAAGAGTTTAATACTTTTGGAAGATTCATGAAGTATGACAAATTTTCCAACAAGATTTTTTTTTAAAATATATATACTAATATATTATAATATATAATATATTATATCATATATATATATATATTAAATAATATATTATATAATATAATATATATATATATATATATAATACTATAGTATATATATAGTATATATTGTGGCGTCTGGTGGAAGGGCTGCGACCACCACCGATGAGTCCAAGCAGCCCCCCGGTGACGAGAAACGCCAATTTATCGTGACAAGCGCTTCACTCTTCACAGGAACATCAAGCAACCCCTACTATTAGAGGTGGTTCTCGAGTAAGCCTCTTACTACTTCAATATTGTTGACCACCAGAGTGACATGTGCCAATGGGGTGGCACAACGAACACCAGCAAGGAATCATGAACACCCATCAATTCAAGTTTCTTCTGCTGGACTGCCAGTTTTCGGTCCTCTGTAGACGCTTTACTGTGCTTCTCACTGCACATGAGTGCAGACAACTGCACGTAAGAGAATGAGTGGTCGAACCCTTCTCAGTGGCTTTAATGTGTGCAAACCTGGCTCTCATCTGACAGCTGACAACGTCCTTCCAGGTGCGCAGAGCGGGTGTGCTCGCGGCATTGTCAATGGGGGAGTTTGTTGGCGTCTGTGGAGGGGCTGCGACCACCACTGAAGAGTCCAAAGCAGCCCCCCGGACGAAACGCCAATTTATCGTGACAACGTTAACTCTTCAACAGCGAACATCAAGCAACTCTATCTGAATGTGGTTCTCAGAGTCTAACTCACGTTACTACCTTAAAATCTATATGATGATATATATTTATATATATATATATATATATTATATATATATATAGTTATAGTATATTATATATATTGATATATATATATATATATATATATATAGTATATATATATATTAATATATATATATATATATAATAATATATATAGTATATAATTTATATATATATATATATTATTAGATATAAAGATATAGAATTTAATTTCATTTCAATTTATCTTGGTTCTTGTATTGAATTTTGATTGTTAAAAGTTTTTTCGTTAATAAGTTAATAATATTAATATGTTATTTATAAAGTAAATAAACAAAAAAAAATGATTATTTGAGAATTAAGAGTGATGAAAAAATATCTATATATCGGCTAGAAACACATTAATCGATATCTCTTCGAGGATATCGAAAAAAGTATCAATATCGATACTGTTTCGGCAATCAGCATCCCTACTGGTAAGCTGATTTATGATTTAGGCTCCTGAGTTCATACATGGTATTCGAGATCTTTTGAGTTTTATTTTGGGCAGACATTTATTAATAATGTCGGAAGAAGCGAAGGTAAATAATTTGATTTATTATCATTTTTTTAATAATTATTTTATTTTTCACTCTGGTTTTCGAATATCAAATGTTTATTGTAACGTCTTTATATCCAGGGGGTTATGTTTACTTGTTCTTTATGCATTTATGCCAAGTTTTTATTTTGGTTTATTTTTTAGTTCATTAAAGAACCCCACCGATTTAAACTTCAATGGACTGATTTGCCATTGCTGAGCACGTACTTTATCAACTATTTGATTTTTTTTTTTTTTTTACCAATATGTGATATCCGATAGCTACTGTTTTTATGTAGTGCTCATGGATGTTAACCGTTTTTGAATCTGATTAGTATAATTTTTTATCAAAATTAAATGATTTTATCAAGGCTAAACTTTTCAGAAAAACTTTGAAAAAAAAAGTATGGGTATTAGAGGAGCAGAACTGCTCTATCACTGATTTTTATAAAATTCACAGCATATACTAGAAAAAAAGGGTAATAGTAGCGTAGAGGGGCATCACCCCCGATTTTTATAAAAATCAGAGGATATACTCTAAAAAAAAATAATAATGAATAAAAAAAAAACATGTGGGGGTCTCTTTAAGAAAAAAAGTTATAGCCTCTCAAAGATTGTTAAAACTCTTAGACTTTTCATTTTTGATCCAAGGTTAGGTCTCATTTCAGGCCCTCTAGTTCATGCTATGATATGTTTTGTTAGGTATACACAGAGAAAATCTATGTATACTTAACAAATCTTATAACCTGAACTAGGCCCACTAATTTTTTTTAAAAGAAAGTTTATGGGAAAATTTTTAACTTTAAGAAGCTGTAACTTTTTTCTTAAAGACCAATCATTTTTGTTTTTTTTTGTTTGATTAATATTTTTTTAGAGTATTTCCTGTGATTTTTAAAAAAAAATTTTTGTTTTCTTCATTATTTTTTTTTTTTAAGAGTATATCCTGTGGTTTTTATAAAAATTGGGGGGAAGCCCCTCTGCGCTAGTATTACCAAAAAAAGATATGGTAATAGTTTGGAAAAAGGTAATCCTATGAGATATCAATATTTTTGGAAAGATAATCGATTTATAATATTCCCTTCAAAGAGTCTTTGAATTCATGCAATCATTAAAAATATGGTAATTATTGAGTTCAACAGATTCTAAAAAAATCTATTTTTTTTAAAAAATCTATCAATATTTTGATATTCCTAGAAGTAACATTTCTGAATATTGTTAATAAAAATTAAATTTTATATTGGAAAAATCAATAAGGTTTTAATAGATTTGGTTCAGTATGCACAGATTTACTGTGTATAATTAATAAAACTTATCATAACCTAAACTTCATGGGTCAAAATGAATTTAAACCAAAATTTTTTTTTAATAGATTGATTAAACTTTTATATGATAGAGGTTTGGCAATACTGGTTTAGTACTTTTACATAGGAATGATTATCAGAAAAAAATATTGATATTCTATCAGAATTTATTGAAGTCGATTACCAAAAATATTTACACATATAAAAAAATAAATTAATACGTTTTATATATACATTTATTTTTTTTCTAGCTAAATAAATACATAGGATAAATGCACAGCAGGTTGGCAAACTGCTCGCTTCAAATGCGTACGAGCATTGCTATATAACCGTACAGTATCACTCGCATGAAGCATGCATTTGAAATGAGTGCTTCAGTGAGTGGTCTACCATGCATGTACACCAACCTGCTGTGCATTTACCCTATGGTATTTATTTAGTTAAAAAAAAAAATAAATACGTAATTATAAAAAAAATTTATTTTTGAAAAATGTATGCAAATGTATCTGAAATCAAATTTTTTTTTTTTTAATGTTTTAAGCCTAAATATATTTATTACTCTTTACTTTAAATAAAACAAATTAATATATACGTAATTATTAAAAATATTTCAGTTCTTATAAATATTTTATATAAATGTAGCCAGAGTCAGTTTTTTTTTTTTACATTTTTGAACAAAAAATATTTATATGTGTAGCAAAGATATCCAAAAGCGTACAACTATGAGAAAAATCAATATCTAATAGGATTACCCTTTTCCAAACTATTACCTTAGATATAATAGTAATAGTAGAGCAAGAACCCAAGCATCACCCATTTTTATAAAAATCACACTATAGATTCTAAAAAAAATGATGAAAGTTTAAAATAAAAAAAAAAAAATTAGGAAAAAAAACTTAAGCCTCAAAGTTTTAAAAAATATCCCATAGGATTTTCTTATACTCCAACTGACCAGAACTTCATTTTATCACTCAAATGCATAGGGTACTTTTCAAATTGTGAAGACTGTAGCCAACAGATATGTTACAAAACCATTGTGTAAAAAGCGATCTTTTAAAAATTTTATAAATTGAAATTTATTTTGGTACATTAGAATGAAACGATTAAAAAAATGTATTATCCACTTCTATCAGTCGATAGGAGAAACTATATTCTATCCACTATATATATTATAATATAATATATATATATAATTATATATATATATATATATATATAATATATATATATATATATATATATATATATAAATTATATATATGATGGGACGATTCCAAATTTCTAGCCGATGCCGATTCCGATTACTGATACCAGTCAAAAGTACCGATCAATCTTTATATATATATATATATATATATATATATATATAATATATATATATATATATATATTCATATATATATCTCTAATTATATAATATATATATATATATATATATATAGGTATTGTTCTATATTTGAATCAGTTCATATTTTCTGAAAAATTTTCTAAGTTCAAAAAAATTTCTTAAGTTCAGAAAAAGTTAAGTTAAGTTTTTTTAAGAAAATTCTTTAGTGGCAAGCTTCTGCATAATTCCAGAAGCTTGCCACTAAAGAATCTTTTCTTAAAAAACTTAACTTTAACTTTTCTAAACTTAGAAATTTTTTGAACTTTAAAAATTTTTTCATAAAAATATAGAACTGAATCATATAGAAATTTCACATATATATATATATATATATATATATATATATATATATATATATATATATATTATAGATATATATATATATTATATATATATATATATATATATATATAGTATATATAGCGTCAGGCGGGTGACTTGGACCACTTTATATAACTTCGTCTCCCGACTCTCCCCTACACTTTTTGGAATTTTTTTTTTGTAAAATCACGGCCCTATAGTCGGCGGCATAAGCACACAAAAAAATAATAATGTAATTCTTAATAGTTAATGTAATAGTTTGAATAACACCGAGTCAGCCCGACCGTGGAGGGATGAAGCGGACCACCATTGGGGGACTCGGACCATCTGTTTAAATTCGTCTTTTACGTTTTTAATTTTCAATTTTACTATTTTAATTCGTTACTTAATATAATAATTACTTATCATATTAAAATTCGTAATAGAGTAATAAAAAATGTCCCAATAATGATAAATAAAATCGAATATATAATAAAGGGGTGGTCGATTCACCCCTCTCACGCCCAAAAATTTTGACACTTTTTTTGAACTCGTTTTTTTTTTTATTAAAATTCCATTTTTTAAAAACAAATTTTCACTTATATTATTACAAAATTTTATACATTTAAAATTAATTATACTTAATAAAAATGTCAATGATAATACGTAAAATACGAAAAACAACATGGTGGTCCGAGTAACCCCTCCATCAATTTTTACGGCGGGTGAATCGGAACCAAGTTAGGCCCCCGTTTTTTTTGCCACGTAATACTGCCTTGGATCAAAAAATGTACGTTGGGCAGTTTAAAGCTAACATACTTGAGTGTATCCCACTTGAAAAAATTAATTCCAAAATCGATCCACAAATTTTTCATTTTTATAACGAACGTAAAAAAAAACTCACATTTTTTCAAAAGTGAAATTCTATTGAAGGACATTTTTTTACCCTAATTGCTAACATTTTTAAAAAATATAAAAACTTTTCTAGAATTAAAATATGATCTAAATAAACTTGTAGTACTACCGCGTGGCTATAAAATGAGCGAATTTTTTTTTTTTTTATTATATTTTTTTTTTATTTAGAGTGGACCGAATCACCCCTCCTAAAGAGGCGGACCTGGTCACCCCGCCCGACGCTATATATATATATATATATATATATATATATCAATTTAAAGACTCAAAATATATATTATATATATGCCTATTTGCTAACTCAACTAATTTTAGATATTTAAAAACTTATAAATTAATGTTAGAGAATTCTCTTATATTTTATCTTTTCTAAAGTAATTAGTTTATTACCTTTTATTTATTTAACCACTAAAAAATAATATAGCAATATTTAAAATCTTACAATAAATGAACAATTTTGTCATTTTTTGTTTAAAAAAAAAATTAACTTTGATTTACTAAAAGTAAGATCATAAGGCAAAATTATCATTATTATTTGTAGTCAAAGCATGACTCTTTAAATTGTCAGTCCAAAAACATTAACTTTTCCCGTTCTTGAGTGCAATCGATTTTTTTAGGAAAATAAATTTCGATCCTCCAATTCTGAAGAGTTCACTTTCCACGGAAAAAAGGGGGCGAGCTTAAATATTTCTAGCAAGGACACCCAAATGGTGAAAAGTTACCTTTATTCGATGACCACCATTGGAAGGGACTTTCTGAATTTTTAAAAAGTTTCATATTTTTATATTGGCTGATTCTACTTTTATAACATCTTTCAATTTTTTCAATATATGTGTTTCTTCTCCTAGGAATGAGTGTCTTTGCTGTTTTAAAGTCTTTTTCTTCTTTATTTAAATTCCGAAAAACAGCTTTCAAAACTGAAGTTTAAAAACTATTATCTTCAAGTATCACCTTTTTTTGCCCGCATTCTGTTGATAAATGCGAGTAGAATCTTAAGATTGGTTTAAAGTAGTGGAAACTGTTTTCCTTTCCTTGTATACAACATATATTTCGCACATCCTTTGCTTAAGAATATTTCCACTTTTTTATTGTTATATTCATCCTCAAGGGATGTAGTTTTAAAGCGTGGATTCAAGATAGGTAGCAAGCACAATATTCTTATCAGCAAAGAATGCTGAATCTATTTTTACTGAATTTTCCACGGGCTATTACTGATAACCCAAGTCCCTTCAAAATATGTTCCTTTTTTTCTGACTTACTTTTCAAAAAAAAACTGGCAAATCACTTTCTATTTGGGTTATTGCGATGCCATTGATTCCTTGTGGCTCAATAAATTTGTCCAATCAACAAAATTTTAAGTATTTTTAGCAACTTTTCAAGAACTTTCCTTGTTTCTAAACATGCAGGTTTTGGAATGATCACTGCAATATGAAATGAGAGCCATCTTTTGTTCAAAAATTTTTGAAAGCATATGATACTGGCTATTACATCTGGTTTGTACATCCTGAATAAATCTGTGCTGTGGTAAATTAAATCTAGTTTGATATTCTTCATACTTGGCAATAGCTTGAGGCGAGTGATTAAAATGACCTACGATTTGTTTGCATATGGGTATATTTTTTTTCACGTCTCTTTGTTCAAATTGGCATCATTGAGAACTAGTGTCAAAAGAAGTGCTAAAAAAGGCAATTGTAATTCCTGGAAATCCTGCTTGGTTGTAACTCTGCACCATATTTTAGGGTGTGTTATCTCTTAATTAACCATGGATTTTATTAGCAGGAATATTGAATTCTTCCATAACATTTTGAAGATAATCACTTATATTAGATCCTGTGTGAGATACGTGAAAAGATGGAACTCGAAAGATAGCATTTATCTCCAAATCTCCAATTGTTACAAGCATACAAGGCAAATATATCACTGCTCACTTACGAGTTTACAGGTATATAACTATCAAAACATATTACATAACATGACTAACAAAACATTGCCAAATGTCGGACTGTCTGAAAATCTTAACATGATATCTTAGGCTCTACGTAAAGATGCGCCGCTCAATCCAGTTTTCTTTAATTAAATAGAATTAAGGAAGAACTTAAATTAAAAATATATCACTGGCCAACAAAGATTTTGCGGCAAAACGTTTGAAGGTCATTTTATAGGTAACTTGTTGCCCTGAATCCGAATATGACCTCCGTTTTCCTGATTGGCCCTCTAGTTTTTTGAGATAACAGGGTTGGCGTCACAAAAATTACACGAAAGATATATATCAAATTGTTAATGAGTAAGTACATAAAATGCTAATAGGTCAAAACATTCAATTCAGTACAATGAAATCACAATTAATGCATTACAAAACGCTGTCTATATGATTGTCTTCTGTTTGCAGAATGTGGACAATCACGTTGAAGGCTCCAACAATAGTCTGCCATCATGTGTGTATCCCATCTTCCTTGGTATCTTTCTTCCATCACCTTGATATCCTGATGGAACCTCTCCCCTTGTTCCTCACTATAACATCCTAGATTATCCGGAAACCGATCTAAGTGACTATGTAGAAAGAACTTTTATTCTCATATTAGCATTCAAATTTTTGAAGTCTGAAAGCATTTTCTGTACGAGTCTACATAGTTGGCAGATTTATGGTTGCCCAAAAAGTTTCTGAACACCAAGACAAAACTTTTCCAGGCAGATGCTTCAATATCAGTCCTGGAATTTTATGAAATTGTCATCTTGATGATTTGGCGAATTTGAGGGGCCCCTAAAGATTCCAGCTTTGAGTTTCCCCATACTCAACCCTGGAAAAAATCTGCAAATACATTTGAAACATTTCACCATCTTTCTAGGGCCCTAACAAAATTTGGGATTGCTTCATCAGTCCTAGTTTGATGTGGAGTGGGGGGAAAATAATTTTTCCCCTGTCATCAACCAGTGGTTCGTTAATGATATTGATGCACCAGTCATATTTTTCCTAGCAGGCCATACAACTTTTCCCAGTCGTTCTTTAGCCCTATATCCCACAAAGCATATGAAAACAAGTACTCTTAGTATATCCGCTTTTGCTGCCCAAGTAAGATGACCTTTTCAAATCCACGCATATTTAGAACCACCTGGTGTTCATTAGATTCTAAGCTTCTGCAAATCTTCTTATCTTTTCATATTTCTCTTTCAGTTTTGTTGAGAGTGACTTATTGGAATCGATGCATAACTATGCCATTGTTCATTAAAACACACTTCAAGCTTCTCTTTGAACTATCCATAAAAATCGCCAAGCTTCTGGTCGGTATTTAGGTTAACCCCATTTGGAGTAGGATCCTGTCCAGGGATCGTTCCTACAGTATACTAGGTCTTCTCTTCAATGATCAAATATGGAAGAAGTACTACCTCACTTTTGTCCGAAAAAAAAAAGTTATTTTACATTCGGCCTTCAGGACAGTTCTTTTCACTTAGTCTAGATTGCCTAAAAGCTCAGAATCTTGCTGGAGAGACTTAAACTCTCGTACTAAAACATTGAGCGATGCGCTGGCAAGGAGAAACTGTTTGCTGTGTTAGAAAGTACTTTCTTCATATTGCACTAACCACTATCGCATGTGTGGCACACCAAAATCCTGGATATCTTCTTCAATCAGACAATGCTAGGTCTGGGAGTGTAGTGAACACTGGGATGGGACATCGTCGGATGTGGTACAGGTTGCCTTGCGGAAAACAAATCGTGATTCTCGAATGGTGAACTTTATTTGTAATGATGATTGACAATTAAAGACATTAAGAACTATAGAGACCAGTAAAAATGCCAGATGAGCCTATCGAGACTGTCCCAGTCAACCCACTAACCCAACATGTTTGCAGGCAAATCGACAAAGCACCCTTAGGGCTTGTCAATTTGTTGTAACTAACATGCTTACCCAATTTGGCTTAGTCAAAACTAATGATGTATAAAATATGTTACCCAAAGCCGTGTGAAAGATTTTGATGGCGATACGGTTTCGCTAGTTGATGAAAGTACTATAAAAACTAAAAACCTGATTTGGGCCGCAAGCGTTTCTGCCATTCCTTTGACGCATCCATAAACGAAAACTAACCCTTTCTTAAATGTTGCCAATAAGAGTTACACTCAACAACCTCCTCTGGCAGACTATTCCAAAATTAACAACCCTATATACTGACCTGCATGCTTTCTTATATCAGGATGGCATGCTTTCTTCTTAATTTCTTAATTATGCCCCCTGTCACCTGTCCATGTTCTACTATGAAAAATTTATTGGTCTCCGTATTATCTAATAGATGTAAATATTTGTAGACTTGTTTCATGTCCCCTCTGGGAGGAAATCACCATTTCTACAGAAAACATTCCTAACTCCTTCAGCCTGTCCTCATAGCTCTTACCCTCAAACCAGAAATCATCCTTTGTTGGCTCTACGCTTGCACTCTCTCTACCATATCTAAGTCTTTCTTTAAATAAGGCCCCCAAGTGCACAATACTCTTACTGGCCTAACATAGCTATTATACAGTTTACTTATTTACTTCCTTGCGTCTTGTAAAACACATTGCGAATTTATTAGCCCAGCATCTTATTAGCTTTATTTCTAGCTTCCAAAACATTGATTAGCTACTTTCAAATTACTGCTGATAATCACAACCTAAATCTTTTTTCTTGGTCCACAGACTCAAGCCAATTCCCAAATTCATGATCGTAGTTAAAACTTTGATATTGGAGTAACCTAGGGTGAAGAACCTTACCCACTTTTTACTATTTAAAATTTCATTTGCCACTTCATTCTGCCCACCAAGAAGTTTATCAAGATCCTTTTGAATCTTTATGCATCCTTCACTATCCTAACTGAGGTGGCCACTTTAGTTTCATCTGCAAACTTAGAAACCTGCATTTAAGTCCCTGGTCTAAATCATTTATATATATGAGGAACAATAGTGGCCCAGCACTGAACCCTGTGGACACCACCTCTTCACTATTTCCACCCTGATGATTTATGCCCATTTTAGTCTGTACACAGTTTATCTATTCGCAACCACTTTTAATCCAACCATGTTACCACTCCACCTATACCACAATGCTAAATAACTTTTTTCATCAGCCTTATTGGGAAAGAACTTTATCAAAAGCTTTACTAAAGTCTAATATACAAATATCAACGGATCTCCTCGGCTCGATGCCATCAGTAATGTATTCCCATAAATTCTAAAGCGTTGTGTCTGACAGACCTACCCTTTCTGAAACCGTGCTGGGAGTCATACAATACCTTGTTATCTTCTAAATATTTCTCTATATGACCTTTCAGTAACTTTTCCAGAACCTTTACAACCAGAGATGTTAGCTAACTGGCCTATAATTTCCCAAATCTTCCTTACTACCTTTTCTTATAAAATGGGCACAACATATGCCATTTTCCAGCATCTCGTACCTCACCAAATGTTATAGATCGCCTTAAAAATCAATATACCCAGTTCCTTTGCAATGCGTGGTACTACCCTCTTTCAAGAATTCTACCATATATACCAACAGGGACCTGCAGCTTTTACTTGGGTCAATATGATCTAATAAACGTTTTATATCTCTTACATCAAATTCAAATTCTGGCTAGTCTATTGTTACATTGCCATACAAGAAACATTAGTCTCCAAACTAATTATCTAATCCTTTCCCCAGTAAACACTGAAGCAAAAATAAGCATTGAAAATGTGACCATTTCCTTATCTGTGAACTCATAAATTTTTCATCAATTAATTGGACCAATTGTTCCTATTCTTACTTTTAAATTTATAAAAAGCCTCAAAAACTTCTTCAGATCATTATTATTCCTTGCTAATGTAATTTCTGACCTCTCTCTTTGCCCTTTCTTATTGATTGGTTCTATTTTCCTATAATTTTCTAAATCTCTCTATTATTACTTACCCTTGAATATTTTTAAACATCTACGCTTTTATAATTTTCTCTCTTATCTCTCTATTCCACCAAAACAGGGTTTTTCTCTTTGCCACCCTAATGGCTTTATCTTTAAAACATAAGGGACTTGAATATTCATTAAAATTCTGCTAAAATGTTCCCACATGATAAAACAGTTTTGGTCTTAAACTCTTTATCCCAGTTCAGTTATACTAGCATGTCTCGAAATTTGGTAAAATCTCCATTTCGGGAAATCTAAAACTTTTCCTTATTAACTTCGAATTGCGGCCCAGATATTACATTTCATATTAAATCAATTATATTTATGGTACTAAGTCCTAAATTCTCCTCAACTCTAACTTCATCCACCATAACTTTCATTGTTAGTTAATATTAAGTCTAGTAGTGCTCGTATCTTGTGGGTTCTCTGGACCATCTGCCGAGTCAAAAAAGTTATTAGTATGGCCAATTTAATGAATGCCAAGAACTACTATGGTCCATATTAGACGAGGAATCCATTAAGTTACCAGGAAAATTAAAAAACATCTCAATTATGACTATACCTTTTTTCTTTACGTGTGCATGCTCTGTCTCTATTTCTTTCGACAATTTCCGCGATCTAATTCCTCTGACTTC